>CANDYM010000408.1:0-74537 GCA_947397865.1 Polietes domitor
TAAAGAATACCTATTTTTAAAGTGATCTATATGGGTCCACTTTTTAAGGTAGAACCCTTACAATTTGTTTTATTATTACTACCCCACTAGGACCCACAATTTACATCGGAAGTTTATCAAATTTTGCATTTTGTATTATATTTCAACTAAGAAGACATATTATGAAAGTCAAATATATGGGTCCATATTTTGGAATAACCCCCATACAAATTGGGCCCCCATTCTACTCTATTACATATCTAGAACCCACATCGTGCATAAGATCTCGATATAATTTTGCATATCATGTCATATTTCAACTAAGAATACCTACTTTGAAAGTGATATGGAACCACTTTTTAAAGTAGACCCAAGAACGCAAATTTCACATCGGATTTTTTTTTAATTTTGCAGATTATATTATATTTTAACTAAGAATACAAAGTCAAATATATGTGTCCAGACTTAGGAATAACCAAAATGGCCCCCAGAAGTTATTTTAAAGCGTTGCAAAGGAACCACTTCTCACTAGTTTCCATTTCGGTTTGAAAAAATCTGCCACTACCGGGGATAGAACAGCGGACCTTATGGTTGCTACTACGGCACCAAATCTCAGCTATCCTCTGTTGTGAGTTCCCCCAGTGAAAAAATCGCATACCAAGGAAGACAAATACGTAGTATGAAGGCGATGTCAAACTAATCGCGCTACACACACACATGTAACTTCGTATCATTTAGAAAATATATTTGCAATCGGATTGGAAATCGGTTTTCATTTGAAAATTTGATATAACCGATTCACTCCCAATTTGACTCTTTTCACTCTAGATACCACATATTACAACAGATTTTCTTCAAAATTGACAAAACATCTTATATTTCAACTGAAAACACCTGTGATAAAAATATGTTAGATCGGTTCAGATTTATATATAGCTGCCATATAAATTTCGCTCCCGATTTGACTTTTTCTGCTCTAGAAACCACATATTGTATCAAATTTCCCTCCTGATTTGACTTTTCCTGCTCTATAAACCACATATTTCAATAGATCTTATTCAAATCTTTCAAGATATCTTCTATTTCAACTAGAAACACCCATGATGAAAGTGCGTCAGATCGGTTCAGATTTACATATTGCTCCCATACAAATTTCGCTCACTGATAGAACTTTGCCGTCCCAGAAACCACGAATTTTCACCGAAAGTGAGCAAACACGTTATATTTGAACTGGAAGCACTTAGTCACTTTATTCCATGTTTGGATATCTCCACAATACAAATATTCTTTTCGATTCGACAAATTGGACCAGGTCATATTAGCCTATGATTAGGAAACATACAGAAATTCTTCCCGTTTGCACTTTTTTTAAAGAATTGAATTGTATTCGGATAGAAAGTGGAGTGCAGAGTTACAAGCCGACCCAGAATTATCGGCGGCGGCTGCTTTCGGCTGATTTGTCGGCTCATTTTATTTCACAATTTTGGGAAAAGAGAAGGAATAATTTGTATTGGTTTTTAATACTTTTTCTTTTATTTTTTGGCAAGTAATTCAATATTCATTAATATAGGGTCCGCCAAATAATTTTTTTTTTGAAACTGCTATAAAAAAACAAATGAATATTTTCTTAAATTTCTTTTTTTTTTATTTGAAAGTACAAACCTTCCGGTTAATAATGGAACATAATTTCATTCAAATGGCTGCTAAGGCCCCCCAACAAATAATAGTCCAACGGTTGAATAGTTGAAAACGTTAGATGGCGGACCCTATATAAGCCAATATAAGCCAATGTTCCCATAATTTCATATTATTATTTTTTGGGAATCCATTCCCAAAATTTATAATGTGGATGAATTTAAAAATTTTTGCAATTACAGCTTTTCATGTGTGGCATATTTGACCAGCTCTTACTACTCTGACACACTAAAGAAGCACAATAGAGAAGCTGTTGTTTATTGATTTTTATAGGAACACATGGTCTCGCATACTGGAATTGACTTATATTAATGCGACTTTGTATAATGCGACTTTCTATAGACTTCATCCTATAGTGAGATACCAAATTCAAAGAAAGATCCATATATTTCACAGTAGTAGGTTGCATAAGTCGACATATATATATTTTTTGATATTTTAAGTGGGTTTTTTATTTTGGAAGAAAGATTTAGTTTAGTGGTAGGAGTTAGGTTAGGGTAGATTATAAGGACCAGAATGCTCCTGCATTCTGAACACCCGGAGACGCTGTTGGATCCATTGTACATATCCTTTGTTCCTGGAAGTATAAGGTTAGAGGGATAGGAAGTGGTGAAATGTGTGAGTGGAGATGGATAAGGGAGAGATGAGGAGTGAGGAGGAGCTTCTGATTGAGGGCATATTATGATGGAGTAGAAGTGTATCATATAGTCGGTGGAGTGTATCATATAGTCGGCCCCGCCCGACTTTAACCTTTCCTTACTTGTTATACACTCCACGAGAGTATTATGTCTTTGTGCATTTGTTTGTAACACCCAAAAGGAATCGAGTTAGTCCCATCGTTTATTATACAGATCGGCTTAGAATCGATTTAGATTTCTGAGACGATTTAGCAATGTCCGTCTGTCTGTCCGTCTGTCCATCTATTGTTGTAATCATATCACATATTGTACCCAATTTTCTTTAAATTTGGCACAACATCTTATAATCAAACTAGAAACACCTGTGCATAGAGTGGGTAAGATCGGTTCAGATTTAGATATATCCTCCATACAAATGTCGATCCCGATTTGACTTTTGCCGCTCTAGAAGCCACATATTGTACCCGATTTTCTTTAAATTTTGCACAACATCTTATAATCAAACTAGAAACACCTATGCAGAAAGTGGGTAAGATCGGTTCAGATTTAGATATAGCCTTCATAAAAATTTCGGTCCCGATTAGACTTTTGCCGCTCTAGAAACCACATATTGTATCCGATTTTCTTTAAATTTGGCACAACATCTTATAATCAAACTAGAAACACCTATACAGAAAGTGGGCAAAATCGGTTCAGATTTAGATATAGCCCCCATACAAATTTTGCTCCCGATTTGACATTTTCCGCTCTAGAAACCACACATTGTGCCCGATTTTCTTTAAATTGGGCACAACATCTTATAATCAAACTAGAAATACCTGTGCAGAAAGTGGGTAATATCGGTTCAGATTTAGATATAGCCCCCATACAAATGTTGCTCTCGATTTGCTGTAGAAAACACATATGGTACGCGATTTTCTTTAAATTTTGCACAACATCTTATAATCTAACTAGAAATACCTGTGGCTAAAGCGGGCTAGATTGGTATATATTTAGATATAGCCCCAATACAATTGTCGCTCCCGATTTGACTTTTTTCTGCTTTAGAAACCACAAATTGTACCACTTATTTAAATTGGGTACAGCTTCTTATAATCCAACTAAAAACACCTATGGTGAAAGTGGGTAAGATCGGTTCAGATGTAGGTATATCCCCAATACAAATGTTGCTCCCAAATGTTTAACCTTTTTGGACAAACTTTACATATTATATTTCACTTTTTTACCGAATAGAATTGTATTCGGATAGTAAGTGGAGTGTATCATATAGTCGGCCCCGCCCGACTTTAGCCTTTCCTTACTTGTTTTTATTGTAAACTCTACGCAAAATTTCAAAACATCCGAATCAAAATTCGTTTTTGGTTATAAGCATTCCCCCCACTCTATCCTACACCACTGGTCAATTTGCTTGACAGCCAATGACGTTACTCATTTAGACATCTGCCTCGTATACTTTTTCGCTATTTTCATTTTTTGCAAGTAAATCTCTGGGTTTTCGCTCCCCTCCTTGTCACTTTAAGCTTCTGGCTGATTAGCATAATCTTAATAAGACGACGACGAAGAAGATGAAGCACGAATTTAAATGATAAACTGGCTACAGATTGTCATTTTTGTTCTCGAACAGAGACCATAAGTTTGGAATGCCGTACTTGGTGGCATTTCACACTTTTTCCCATTTGCGTTAAATCATAAAAATTCCATTTGAAGATTATGGCGGTGGTGGTGACGGTGTCGGTAGCGGTAGCTTTGGCGTTGGTCCACGAATGTGCAGAATATGCTGCAGCAGTCGGTACTTTAAAGTTTGTTATGCCAAAGCAAAAACCTTGAAACTTCGAAACTGATTTAATTAAAAAGTGATGAAAATCTCGTCCAGAGCAAAAAGCACAATAAAACCAACCAGGAAAAAACAACGCAACTCACAACCAAAAAACATTATTTTAATTTTAATTGCATTTTCACATGAAAAACTTGCGCGAACAACAGTCTAAAACACACCTCAAATAAATATAAAAAAAACCCATGAATTTTTAATAACCCTGGCGAAATTTTCATCATCATTATATTGTTGTATGAATTTGTGTTTTGTTTTGTTATTTTAATTGTATTTTGCACTCAGTTATGCATATGCAAAACATTATTTTAATGAATAGAATGGAAGCGTCAGCATCCGTGCTTCAGTTTCTCATTGCACCATGAAGAAGAAAAAACTAATGGCTTCCATGCAACATGGAAAAAATTACAAACAAATGGAATACGCTTTAAGTTGTGCTAGCCCGAATGGAGGAGGTTATTAAAAATATAGGCAAATCGATGACATGGAATCAAAGCCCTTCTAGCAAATTTGAATTGATGGTTAAAAACGTATATTAACGTGAAATAGTATAGCAAAGCGAAATTTCGTTAAATTCAAATAAAGGGGCTGAAGGGTTGATCTTCAAGAGTTGGTTCCTAAATCTATCTTTGAACTAGAAATACAGTATTAGCATTTTCCCATTAGTTATACCGTAATCAGTGATGTACACAGTTATTCAGTTCCCCTAATAAAAGTGCAATTTTTGTCTCCCATCTATATAGTTTGCAAAGTTGTTCGAACACTTTTGTAATACATCATATAAAAATCCCACAATTCCTAAAGCGGGGAAAAATTAATCCCAAAAGTTTGATTTATTTTTAAAACCGCCAGCATTCCCTAATTTCGATCGGGGATCAGAAGAAGATAAATTTAAATTTTTACTTTTAAAATCGGTGCTTTCATTTCTTTCCAACCAATTAAGACTTTTTAAGCGAAACTATAACTCGAAAAGGCATGTTGAGTAGACCATTTTTGCGGAATAAACTTATAGTCCATCTGGTCTGAGTTTCTTTTTAACTTCGGGTCTAAGCTTTAATTTTTTGGTCGAAGGGACCATTATGTAAGTTAATGTCTGAGCGAATTCTTATTGTCAGAATTATATTTTGGAATTTTATAAGGATCTTTTTTGTGGAAGATCTTAAGCTTCTAGCTCTTTATGGACCAATTTGATACTTCGAGAAAATCAAAAAGCATTCAAAAAGGACATTTAAAGATTGAAATGTTTTGCCGGAAATTTTCAAGGGGGTTATAGAAGGAGTAAACTATCATTTAGGGCTAGGGGTCAATAATACCTTCTCAGTTTATTACAGTTTAATGAGTTTCAGTTTAATGGGGCCAAGTCCGAACCAGACGTTAAACGTCCAAGCTGGATTATAAGTATTATTTATTTATTATCCTATTCATGTAAATCACAACCCGACAATATACGTCCAAGTTGGATAATACTCTATTCCGAAAATGATGTTGGATAGTTTAATTTTTTACAGATATCCTTATTTACATGAAGTACTCTTTCCCAAATGTATGAACTTAGTATATATCTCTGAATTAAGATAGGTAAAGACTATCACATTTATAATTGTTTTAGATGAAGTGTCAGGCACACCATCCTCAAACTTACAGACAAAATTTGTGTGATCGCTTCACATGGAATTACTCTATAGCCATCATATATGCGCATCGTCCATGGCATGAGGCGTTTTTAACTCTTATCTATATATATATATAAATGAATCTGAGTTTGTTTTTTTGTTTGTTTGTTCTACTGAATCGATCTTCTTTTCACAGTACGTTCATGCTGAACCGGTGGTGAAAATAGGCTATATAAATGTTTGATATTTCCAGTGGGCGTGGCACCTCCCACACAAATTGGGGATTTATTCGTTTTTTATATATTAGCATATTCGGAATACTGTTGTACCCAGCAAAAACTCTCATTACCAAGTAATGTGGGGAATAAGGCAAATTCAAAAATCTTCACTACTTATTTTTCGGATCCGTTTCTAATTATTTTTATAAAGGGATTGTAAAAAAAATAAGTACTTCCACGCACGCTTACGAAAAGTAGAGAAATAAGTACTTCCACGCACGCTTACAAAAAGTAGAGAAATAAGTACTTATAAACGAGTTGTAAAATAAGTGGCCCCAGGAAGATACAAAATAAGTAATTATCGATAACTAGCCAAATAATGTATTATCAATAGTGGACGTAATAAGTGATGAAAAGAACATTTTTATGAAATTATATTTTTTGTATCGACTTGTTATAAATCTAAATACAGAATTTAGGGCTGTTTTTTCTAAGGCTGGATAACTAAGCTGCGCGATAACAACAGCACTGCTAGTCTCTGACTTACCATTAAAGTGTAGAAAATTAATTTTTAAAATCTGAAGTTCTATGAAATTTAATTTACCAATAACTACTTATTTAAACCATTATAATGAAGTAATTAGTTCATACTTCAAAATAATGCAGGGCGTAACGAGCTGTCATTACTAGGTAATGCTAAAAATAATGAGATGTCATTACCAAGTTTTTGCTGGGCAGCTAGAGTCTTTGTGAATGTTCACTAATTATTAGTCTGAACAGTTGTGCCAAAAAGTGGCGGTATTTTAAAAGTGGGTGTGGCACCTCCCATACCATGTTAAAACCTATTATCGAATATATTCAGTTCTATGACAGCTACAATACTGACATTTTGTGTCAGTGTATCTAGCATAAACGTGCGTAGTTGTGCCAAAAATGGGCGTTATTGGAAAAGTGGGCGTGGCAACTCCCATACGAAGTTAATACCCATTTTCGAATATATTCCGTTCTATGACAGATACAATACTGAAATTTTGTCTGAGTGCATCCAGCATTAATGTGTGTAGTTGTGCAAAATATGGGCGGTAACGGAAAAGTGGGCGTGGCACTTCCCATACGAAATTAAAATCTATTATTGAATATTGCCAGTTCTATGACACCTAGATTGATCAAATTTTGTGTAAGTGCATCTAAAATCAATGTACGTAGTTGTGCCAAAAATGGACGGTATTGGAAAAGTGGGCGTGGTACCTCACATACGAAGTTAAAACATATTATCGAATATGGTCAGTTATATGACACCTAGAGTGCTGAAATTTTGTGTGAGTTTATCCCGTGTAAATAGTTGTGCGAAGATGGGCAGAAAGTGGGCGTGGCCCTTTCCATATGAAATTAAAACCGGTTTTAGAGTATATTGGACACGGAGATGGGCGGAAAGTGGCCATGACCCTTCCCATACGAAATTAAAACCTGTTTTAGAGTATATTGGACACCGAGATTCCTATATTGTTGTGTGAGTTAATTTAGTTATAACCTGCTTAGACAATATACAAATGGGCGGGATTTCAAAGTCGGGGCATTTTTGATTTGAATTTTATAAAATTACACGTTCTCTTTGGATTTTCTTAGCACAATAGTAAAGAAAGGTTACAAAAAGAGAAATATTCATACGTCAACAGCCGACTTAAGTCAAGAGAGCGGAAATTATATTAATTTTGTAGTTTTTGTGTTGTTTGATTAGTGAAAAATTTGATTGATTTTCTATGTGTTTTTATACACTCTACGAGAGTATTATGTCTTTGTGCATTTGTTTGTAACACCTAAAAGGATGCGTGATATACCCATTGTTAATTATACCGATCGACTTAGAATCACTTTTTGAATCGATTCTATCTATCCATCTATTCTTGTAATCAAAGTTCAGGTCGCAATTGTAGCCGTCGGGATTAGGACGAACGCTATTTAATTTGAAGAAAATCGGTTCAGATTTAGATATAGCTCCCATACAAATTGAATTTTTGCGCTCTAGCAACAACATATTTTATCAGATTGTCTTCAAAGTTGCCCAAAACATCTTATATTTCACATAGAAACACCCAATGCGAAAATAAGTTAGATCGGTTCAGATTTACATAAATATACAAATACAAATTTCGCTCTCAATTTGAGTTTTTCTGATCTAAAAACCGAATATCTTAACAGATTTCAAAATATCTTATATTTCCACTAGAAACACCGAGAGTGAAAATGAGTCAGATCGGTTCAGATTTATATATAGCCACCACGTATTTTCACCGAATTTCTTCACATTGAACTGGTAGAACCTATTGTGTAAGTGGGTCACTCCATTCCATGTTTGGATATAGCCCCGATACTAATATTCTTCTCGATTTGACCAATTAGGTCATGTCATATTAGCCTATGATTAGGAAACATACAAAAATTCTTCCAGTTTTTACATTTTCACCGAATTGAATTGTATTCGGATAGAAAGTGGAGTATAGTCGGCCCCGCCCGACTTTAGCCTTTCCTTACTTGTTTATGTAATGTAATGTAATTTCTTCTTACGAATGACGTTTTGTGTTTAGGTAATGGGAAGGAGGAGAATCACACTTTAGAAAAAATCAATTTGATTTTCGACATTTCTTCCAGTATTCTCCGTATCTCAAAATTATTTTTTTTATAAAAACAAGTAAAAAAGGCGTTAAGTTCAGCCAGACCGAATTTTATATTCCCTCCACCATGGATTGCAATCCAAAGAGGCTGTCGATTTTCGTACAATTTTTAATTTTTTTACTATAGCCAACCCAAAACAAATAAAAATATTGTAAAAATTATTTTATAAATTATATTGAATTTTATTTTTAATTTTATATTAAAATTTCAATAAGTTTATGTTTATGCTATATACATCGAAATAATAGTTCAGGTCAATTTAAAAAGTACAAAAAAAAAAACACAACTATCTTCAAAAAAGCTTAAAAACCCTAATTATTGGGGAATAGTGGGTTCATTTTTAGCTAAAGTTGGTTGGTTGTATTTCCATCATATTTTAATTCCAAAAGTGTAAATTTTCCAAATCCATTATTCTCATGCGCACGGTGCAAGACAACGTAACCATTTATGTTGTAAAAACTGCAAAATAAAGTACGAATTTGGAAAACCATTTTTAATTTTCATGATTCTAGCTGCGGCCATTTGGTTGGTAAAATATTTATCCTTTTTTTCCTTTTTACCACCTAAAAGTACGAATTTCTACGCAATTAGAGGAATGTATGCACCGACCCAGCAAAAACTCTCATTACCAAGTAATGTGGGGAATAAGGCAAAACCAAAAACCTTCACTACTTATTTTTCGGGTCCGTTTCTAATTATTTTTATAAAAGGACTGTAAAAAATAAGTACTTCCACGCACGCTTACAAAAAGTTGAGAAGTAATTACTTCCATGCACGCTTCCAAAAAGTTAATATATAAGTACTGGTTGGTAAGTATGTTGGTTGACGTTGTTGTGTGTTGTGGTTGGTGGTTTGAACAAACACAGCAAGACATTTCTCGCAATTTCAAGTTATTGCAACTTCATTATATTTCAATATTTGTATGATGAATAACCACATCTCGGCAAGCGAACGTATACACAAAAAATACAATTTTGCTGTCGTAACGAAAGGTGTTGCTTAGATAGTATTATATAGATAGTATTTTAGCAATAAAACCAGTTAACTTTATGAATCTGCAAAGAAATAACTCGCATTCCGCGTAACATGTGCACACTTCGATTGACAAGAAGCAACTAAATTTTCTTTATCAATCGAAAATATCTTCGAGTAACGGTCGCGGTAACATCGAAATGGCTGGATGACAAAGCGACACACAACTCTATATGTAGCAAAACATGTATGTGTTGTTACAATAAGAATTTTTTTGAGCCATTATAAGGAGGTCATTATTTCATACTTCAAAATAATACAGGGCGTAATGGGCTCTCATTACTAGGTAATGCCAATAATAATGAGGTGCCATTACCAAGTTTTTGCTGGGGAGTTCCATTATTCTAGGTGCAGCCGTTTAACCCCTTCAAAGTACGAATGTGGAAAAAATACTTTTATATTATGTATTTACTCAATTAGAGGAATGTACATATCGAATATCGTGTTGTCGTTTTATAGGTACCATTTTTATCATTTTTTGTCCCATTTCAATCAGTTTATGGTGCACGTTTTTACTCTAAAGGAAATGCGCATACCGAATATCAAACAAATATAAATAGACATACTTAAACACGTAACAAGGCGTTAAGTTCGGCCGGGCCGAATCTTATATACCCTCCACCACGGAGTGCAATCCACAGTATTACCGACTGATTAGAGGCTGTCGACTTTACACAGAAATTCAGAACTATCCTTGAATTGTGATATTTTGTTTGCATTTTGCGATATTTGCTTACTATTTCACTTATGCGCACTGTTTTAAATAAATTGTGATGCTTCACTATTATAATGTTACTAGTCCTTTACGTTATACTAGGATGGGTCACGAATATAAATTGCTGCGGTTACCACCCAGAAATGAAGATTGGATTCTTTAATGATGATCAAAGACCAAAGCATATTAAATATATATGTATGTACACATATAAATTTTGATTGTTGTCTTAGAATAACTCATTGGTCGTATTATTGGACGTTTAGATTGACTTTTTCGGGTTTTCTGAAGTGACAGCTAAAAATTAATACTTCTTGGGAAAATCTTGTAAAATGCGTTATGAATAATATATAGATGATTATCGAACACAAAATGACGTCTCTGACTCCATTTTGTGAAATAATTTAATTCAGGAGATGTTTTTTCAGAGCCAACATTTTGAAATTTGTCAATTGTGGTTGTTTGTATGTATGTATAATTGGCCTGTTATGTTGTATGTCTTGTCATTTATTTTGGTTTAAGACCAAAGGTTGTGCTGAAGTCTTCAGCAGAACTAAAAATTAGCAAAAAGGCAAAGTTAGACCTCTATTGTTGCAGCTAAAAGTTGACTGCGCAGTTTCGATGGGCGCTACCCCATCTCTTCAGAACTTTCGCAACGAATGTATGTCTTTGACTTAAATCAGGGTTCATATTAGTACCAGCGGTCACATATTTCAAATGAGAAGCGCTGATAAACTAAATATTCCACCGAACTAAGTCGATACACTAAGAATCTCACTTTGCCAATTCAATGTTATGCATGTGCTCCCATCGCTCGCAACAATGCAAAGGTTGTTGTTGTACGGTATATCCTGTCTTCACTGTACCTCGTGTGTATTGTTGTTGTTTATATGTATAGTTGGCCTGTTATGTTGTATGTCTTGTTATTTATTTTGGTTTAAGACCAAAGGTTGTGCTGAAGTCTTCAGCAGAACCCAAAATTAGCAAAAAGGCAAAGTGAGACCTTTATTGTTGCAGTCAACTTTTTTCAATTGTCACTATGAAAAACACAAAAAATTACTATAAAAATAATTCGACCACAAATACTCTAATATTCTTGTATTAAAATTTATATTAAACTGCTTTCAAGGGTCTATTATTTTAGAAAAAAAAAATTTGACAGAAATGCAACACAAAGCAAATTACACGGATAAAACATGATTTTTATGGGCGTTTACTTCACAGACGGCTTGATCTAGGAACGAAATATTTTGTAAATCATCATTAAACAATCCAAACTTTATATTCATGGAGTGACTGGAAATTGTTTTTCCATTTGTCTACATGGCACATGGCTAGATCGTTTTACCCCATCATTAGGTGGAGGGTATAAAAATCAACCAACAACAACGGATTATTCTCTTCGTTCTTTCTATTCCACAACCTAACCTAAGCAATTTATATTTCAATAAGGAAAATGCTATTGAAACAAGATGCGCTTTCCCAAAACTTGCGTAAATTTTGAGACACCCTTTATTCTATATAACATTTTCTTAATTACAATTTCTAGAATGTACCTCTATCCATTATATTCAGACTAAGTAGCGTTTGAAACCACCGGAGCAAACATTTTAATTGACAATGACACATTTGAGTTCTAAGGCCATCTTTCAACTTCATTTTGCCCAAACTAATGATTCCATTAGATGCCATTTTTTGGTCTAACCAGTTTTCTCATGACCACTGGTTGCAAAATTATTTCTCTGCTGTTACAAATTACAACTTTAATACTTCCTGATTCCATAAACCAAAATTTAATTAGATTTACATCCTTTCCGTCATACATCTGCTGGCAACATAAACAAATCATGGTCCATCTCGAAGTGTGGGTGGGTGGGAGTGTGTGTGGGTTCACTTTCCATGCCACATATATCTTGGAACATTAGCCCCATACCAAAGCCTAACAAAAAACGCACACATCCATACACAAACTTATACAAACTCCAACTGAGATAAATTAACGTCTATCAAAATGCTAATGATTAATTACATTTTCTGCCATTATCCTTTCCATTGCTGGAATATGTATCCTGCAGAGTGCATTGTTTACGTTAAGCACGTCATATATCACTGGCAGCAGCATATCGCCCGCACAGAGGAGCCCAACTCAATAAAAACCCTTTTTCCGGGAGTATGTGAATGTTGGTGTGCCAAGCAGCCAAGTTCATGTTGACACCAGGCGCAATAAATATAGGAACAAAGACTCGTCTTGGTTATTTTGAGAGAGAAAATTACTGGATCTGGTGTACATTAGGATGGGTCACGAAAATAAATTGCTGCGGCCACCCCCCAAAAATGAAGATTGGATTGTTTAATGATGATTTGCAAAATATTTCGTTCCTAGATCAAGCTGTCTGTGAGCTAAACGCTCCTGAAAACACATCTAAAAATCATGTTTTTCCCCTGTAATTTTTTATACTCCACACCACCTCGTGAACTAGGGTATTATAAGTTAGTTTCGCGCCAAATGTTTGTAACACCAAGAAATAATCGAGCTAGACCCACCTTTAAGTACACGGATCGGCTTAGAATCACCAGCTGAATCGATTTAACGATGTCTGTCTGTCCGTCTTCTGTCCATCTAAGCTTGTTCGCACTCTACAGGTCGCAATTTTTGTCCGATTGTCATTAAATTAGGCAGAAGTTACTTTTTTTGGCCAATGACGATTGGTATTGAATTTAGAGAAAATGTTTTGATATATCCCCCATAAAAATGTACTTCCGATTTACAATATTACTTCTCTAAAATTCACATTTTACATCGGATCTTGATCAAATTTTCCACACAATGTTAAATTTATACTAGAAACACGTATTTTGAAAGCCAGCTGTCAATGTTTTTGTATAGCCCCCATACAAATGGGCCCCCAGTTTGCACTATTATCGCTCTAGAACACACATCTTACTTTGGATCTTGATAAAATTTTGCAGATCATACATACATAGTCAAATATATGGGTCCAAATTTCGGTATAACCTCCATACAAATGGGGCCTCATTCTACTCTATTACATCTCTATAACCCACATCGTGCATTGGATCTCGATAGAATTTTGCATATCATGTCATATTTCAACTAAGAATACCTACATTGAAAGTGATCTATAAGAAACCACTTTTTAATGTAGCGCCCTTACAAATGGCCCCATTTTAATTTTTACCCCTCAAGGACGCAAATTTTACATCGAAAGTTTTTCAAATTTTGCAGATTATATTATATTTCAACTAAGAATACATACTATGAAAGTCAAATATGTGTCCATACTTTGGAATAACCCAAATGGGATCCCATTCTACTCTATTACACCTCTAAAAACTACGTCTTACATCGGATCATGATATATTTCAACTAGGAATACCTACCGTGAATGAGAAATATATAGGCCCATGTTTTGGATCAGGCCCATGTGTTGTTATAGGCCCCCTTTGAAATGTCGGTAAGATTCATCCTATTACTACAGTATAATTTGTATTTGTCTGCCGTAAAATTGGATCAATTACACTAGTCAACAAATTGAAAAAAATTTCATGTACTCGGGATGCGATAATTTTTTCTGTGTAGATAACCTTGACATGAGCTCGAAAAACGCAATAAAATTTTTTTTTTCGTTTGGTTTTTTTTTTTATTATTTTTTTTTTAAATTTTAAAAATTTTTTTTTGGTTAATTTGTTTCGTCCGGCATAACTCGGGAACCACTAGCCCGATTTAATTGAATTAAATTTTAAAAAATTTAAAATTACAATTCCCTTAATCTGTTCATATATTGTTTTCCTATACAAGCAACAGTTTCCAAGTTAAAAATGAATATATAAAGGAAAAAACTTATTTTTTGCCTAAAAATTTAAAATTTTTTTTTTTTAAAAATCCATAAAAAATCCAAAATGAAAAAAAATGTCAAATCTTATTACTTTTACGTAAAGTCACATAACCTATGAGCAAAATGAGACAAAGATCATGAAAATCGATGCACGCGTTTCGCTTTTATTCGCAATTGAGTAAAAGTATGAATTTCAAAAATTTTAAAAATTTTTTTTTGGCTAATTTGTTTCGTCCGGCATAACTCGGGAACCACTAGCCCGATTTAATTGAATTAAATTTTAAAAAATTTAAAATTACAATTCCCTTAATCTGTTCATATATTGTTTTCCTATACAAGCAACAGTTTCCAAGTTAAAAATGAATATATAAAGGAAAAAACTTATTTTTTGCCTAAAAATTTTAAATTTTTTTTTTTAAAAAATCCATAAAAAATCCAAAATGAAAAAAATGTCAAATCTTATTACTTTTACGTAAAGTCACATAACCTATGAGCAAAATGAGACAAAGATCATGAAAATCGATGCACGCGTTTCGCTTTTATTCGCAATTGAGTAAAGGTATGAATTTCAAAAATTTGCTCGACATATGCACAACTTTGTCTATGGTAAGGTTTTTTCTTTTTTATTACAAAAAAAATTAAAATTTTTGGGTGACAAAAATATATGACTTTAAATTAAAAAACAATTCGATATATGTACAAGAAATTATCCTAAGGATATCAACATTAATTAATTATAAAAAAGTTTAAAAAAAAAATATCTAAACACAAAAATAAAAACCTTCAAATTAAAAATAATTATGTGCTTTTGTCTTTCTTTTATATTGTTGTGGGTCTGTTTCTCTTATCAGGAACCAGATATAGTCCCCCATCATAGCTTCGTTCCAAAATCCTTCGTTCCAAATCCCTCATAGTTAAGGCACTTTAGTAGATTGTCCATGACTTCGTATGTTTCCTTGGTGTCTACGGCATGAGCAATTGGAATCGAAGGTTTCTTGTTGCCGTTGTGCAGTAAAATTGCTTTAAGGCTCTGCTTGTTGCTGTCGATGAAAAGACGCCACTCTCCACCGCTCATCTATGTTTGAGACCTTTAAATTGAAGCTCTCTTCAAATGAATCTCTCAATTTAGGTGAAAAACAACGCTTGTTTTTTTCAGAAACGTATTCTCCGCACATGTAACAAAAATTACTTGGATTGGTATTGCATTCAAATCCTCGCGAACGTTTGCTCATTTTAACTATCGCGTTCGTCGACACTTGTTGAATGAGTAAAATCGATCAATGAAGACCTATTTATACTGTGTATTGTTTAGTATTTTACTGACAGGTACTTATAAATGGGTGTATATTTTTTTACGGTGGCTACATACCTGTTTCACCATGTGTGAGTCTTAAATTTTCCGAATAATGACCACCCTTAAATGTGGGTTGCATTTCTGTAAAAAAATCATACAGGTAGCCAACGGAAAACCCAAATAATTAAAAAAGTCCCCTTTCCTTTTTTCCTTTTAATTGTTCACGCACATTTATTAGCGTTTATTACTTTGCTTACGCAATCATAAAAATTAAATAACCCTTTGTTTATTCCGTTTTGTTAATTCTGAGAATCAAAAAAAAAAGAAAAAACCTTACCATAGACAAAGTTGTGCATATGTCGAGCAAATTTTTGAAATTCATACCTTTACTCAATTGCGAATAAAAGCGAAACGCGTGCATCGATTTTCATGATCTTTGTCTCATTTTGCTCATAGGTTATGTGACTTTACGTAAAAGTAATAAGATTTGACATTTTTTTTCATTTTGGATTTTTTATGGATTTTTTAAAAAAAAAAATTTAAAATTTTTAGGCAAAAAATAAGTTTTTTCCTTTATATATTCATTTTTAACTTGGAAACTGTTGCTTGTATAGGAAAACAATATATGAACAGATTAAGGGAATTGTAATTTTAAATTTTTTAAAATTTAATTCAATTAAATCGGGCTAGTGGTTCCCGAGTTATGCCGGACGAAACAAATTAACCAAAAAAAAATTTTTTAAATTTTTGAAATTCATACTTTTACTCAATTGCGAATAAAAGCGAAACGCGTGCATCGATTTTCATGATCTTTGTCTCATTTTGCTCATAGGTTATGTGACTTTACGTAAAAGTAATAAGATTTGACATTTTTTTTTCATTTTGGATTTTTTATGGATTTTTAAAAAAAAAAAATTTTAAATTTTTAGGCAAAAAATAAGTTTTTTCCTTTATATATTCATTTTTAACTTGGAAACTGTTGCTTGTATAGGAAAACAATATATGAACAGATTAAGGGAATTGTAATTTTAAATTTTTTAAAATTTAATTCAATTAAATCGGGCTAGTGGTTCCCGAGTTATGCCGGACGAAACAAATTAACCAAAAAAAATTTTTTAAATTTAAAAAAAAAAATAATAAAAAAAAAACCAAACGAAAAAAAAATTTTTTATTGCGTTTTTCGAGCTCATGTCAAGGTTATCTACACAGAAAAAATTATCGCATCCCGAGTACATTTTGACTGTTGACTAGTGTTATTTACCAACGACCATCGGTATTGAATTTGGAGGAAATAGGTCCAGATTCAGACATAGCCTCCATACAAATATCCCCCAATTTACCCTATTACTGCTCTGGAATACACATTTTTTCATTGGATCTTGATACAATTTTCAGAATCATGTTATATTCGGACAAGAAATAGCTAACATGAAAGTGGGTTTTCATGGGTCCATGTTTCGATATAGCCCCCATAAAAATGTACCTCCGATTTACACTATTATTGTTCTAGAATACACATTTTACATCAGATATTGATCAAATTTCCCACACCATGTTATATTTAGATGAGAAACACCTACTTTGAAAGGATATGGGTGGGTCCATGTTTTGGTATAGCCCTCTTACAACTGGACCCCCAATTTACACAATTATCGCTCCATAACCCGCACCTTACATTGGATCTTGATAAAATTTTTCAGATCATCGTATATATCAACTAAAAATTCCTACTGTGAAAGTAATCTATAAGGGCCCACTTTTTAATGTAGCGCCCTTACACATGGGCCCCAATTTTTATTATTACAGCCCTAGAACACACATATTACATTGGATCTTGATAATATTTTGCAGATCGTCAAATAAGAATACTTACTTTGAAAGTGATCTATAAGGTTTCACCTTTTAATATAACGCCCTTATAAATGGCCCCCATTTTCTATTTTTACCACTCCAGAATCCATAATTTACATCAGACATTTATCAAATTTTGCAGATCATGTTATATTTCAAGTAGAAACAGCTACTATGAAAGTCAGATGTATGGGTCCATATATGGGTATATCCCTATACAAATAGGGCCCCGTTGTACACTATTGCCGATCTAGAAGCTTCTCCTCACATCGGGTCTTGATCAAATGTTGCAGATCATGATATATTTCAATTAGGAATACCTACCGTGAATCAGAACTATATAGGCCCATGTTTTTGGCAAAGGCCCCCAATTTTGTGATAGACCTACCGCCAATTTTCAATAAAACCTTCCCAGCAAAAAAACCTTCCCATACTAAAAATTCGTTCCCACTCACTTGCGAAATTGCTATTCGTAAAATATTACGGGATATTAACATATTATAGACCCTTTTGGAAGTTTTTAATGAACTTCCTCAAAAGCAGGAAGAAATGCACATTTGGATTTTGAGATGCGATTAAAATGTGATTCCTACGGAACTTCCAATTTTTTTTAGCTGGGTTCATATTACCATGGACCATTACGTAAATATATTCTCACCGCTCATATGCTCCTTCCGATTTATTGATAACACTCTGGATTCACTTATTACAGCCAATCTTGATGCAAATAATTGTTATATTTTTCACTAGGCAGCTACAATGAGATGACATTACACCGATTTTGTTTGTATATGGGCACATCATATGAATGAGTAACATAATGTAAATTATTTTCATCAATTTTGCCATATTCGTTAAATTTGACTAAAGATTAATTTATAATGCACCCATGAAACACCTGGATTTAGTAATCAGAGCGAGGTATATACGCAGGCAGTGGTGTAGGGTATTCTATAGTCGGCCCCGCCCGACTTTAGCTCTTCCATACTTGTTTTGTGTTGCAGTTTTGTTCAAAATTATTTTCTGAATTTGTAGACACTTAGAAGCACTTTAAATATAAATTTTTATTCTTTTCATATAATAACTCATTGGTCGTATTCTTAGACGTTTTGTTTGATTTTTTGCGGTTTTTCAAAATGACAGCTAAAACTCATATTTCTTGGGAACATTTTGCAAAAGATGTTTTGAAAAATAAATATAAGGAATCAATACCTTTCGAATGATGCCTTAGTGATGAATATCGGACGAAAAATGACGTCACTGACTCCATGTTTGTAAAAAATTTAATACATGAGCTTTTCAGAGCCAAAATTTTCAAACTCTTTTTACAAAAATGAGCGCGGCTGCGCCAATTTCCTTCCGACTTTCATAATTTATGCATCATTCGAAAGGTATTGACTGCAGCTATTAATTTTTTTTTCGTAAAATACTACCACCAAATACGGAAAAGTTTTCAGTTGTCAATATAAATATAACACAAAAAACTACTATAAACGTCCAATAATTCGACCATTAAGTTACTCTAAGACAATAATCAAAATTTATATTTAAAGTGCTTCCAAGGATCTATTAATTTAGAAAAAAAAAATTGGGCAAAAATGCTACGTAAAAAAATTTCACGGGGAAAGACCTTCTTTTTTGGGGGTGTTTTCAGGAGCGTTTAGCACACAGACGGCTTGATCTCGCAACGAAATATTTTGCAAATCATCGTTAAACAATCCAAACTTTATTTTCGTGGGGTGACTGGAAAATATTTTTCCATTTGTATGGCCCGCGACCCAGCCTAGTGTACGTGGTATTAATAGTTCACATAGCAGCTTCAATGATGGACGAAAACGAAAATGTTCTTCTTCGGATTCCAAGAAAAAATTATGATGGTGATTACACCGTGATCGTAAGTAGAAAAAATTTTCATTTGGTGATCCTTTTTACAGGACTTTTAGTTTCCAAAGGATAAACAGGGTGGCGCAGAATGAGCTATATGACTTAAATTTCTGCGATTTTTAAATTAATAATTAATAATTTCTTTAAATACAGTGATATCCTGTAAGTGATGTCCATTTTCTGCTTCGCTCATACGTGCTCTTTTTAGCAAATTTTCCATAACAGAGATTGAGACACCACTTTAATTTTCAAAAAGAAAATATGGGCCAATTATCCTTTCGGAGGATACACTGCACCAAACATTACACTTAAGTAGGTGTGGTTGTCGCTGATGAACTGCTCTTGGATTTTCCGTAGCCCAAATCCTGCAGTTTTGCTTGTTGACATACCCATTTAATAGGAAATGGGCTCCATCGTTCATTACCAAATTGTGAATATTGTGAGTTGTGACTGTTGGTTTGAAAAATAAAATTCAATCATTTGTGTACGTTGTTCGATCGTGTAATGATTCATAATTAATTCCCCAAATCTCCTTCACAAAATGCTGAAAAACAAAGAAAGAATAATAATTAAAAAAGTTATAAAGAATTCAAACCATATAGCTCATTCTGCGCCACCCTGTAGATGTTTAATGAATTTATTTTCATACTTTAACCAGCCATACAGATATGGGTATCAAATGAAAGAGAAGAATATCGGTTAACCACTTGAGGGCCAAGACACGAAATCGTTTAAAAAAATTGATTTTCTTGTGGCTATCTGTATTTGTGGGATGATTTGAGTACAGAAACTAAGTTTCATTTTTCTTATGGTCTGGGAAGGGGTTTAAATATCCCTGGTACTCAGAAGTACCGTTGGCCCACAACGATATCTTTAGGCTGTAGAGTTTTTCATATATAAATTAATTAATTATTTAATTTTTTATACCCTCCACCACCAGGATGGGGGTATACTAACTTTGTCATTCCATTTGTAACACCTTGAAATATCGACCTGAGACCCTATAAAGTATATATATATATTCTTGATCGTCATAAAATTCTAAGACGATCTAGCCATGTCTTTCCGTCTGTTGAAAGCACGCTAGCATCCAAACGAAAGGAGCTAGGGCGACCAAATTTTACATAAAAGCGTCTTATAGTCGTAGATCGGTTGGCATTAAAACTGGACGAAATCGGACCAAAGGGAAAAATTTTTCTCTCACAAGGACTAGAAATACCCATAATATTCCGTAATATTTTAGAGTATTTAAGCACATTTTTTCAATATGTCTGCTTGATATTGGGCGTGTGCATTCCCCCTGTAACAAAAACGTGCACAACAAAGAGATTTTTATTCGTAGGGGGTGAAATGGGGCAAAGAAGGATAAAAATGGTACCTTTCAAACGGCAACAGCTAGAAACACGAAATTTGATGTGTACATTCCTCTAATTGAGTAGATACATAATATAAAAGTAGTTTTCCAAATTCGAACTTTTTGGGGTTAAAATGAAAAAAGGGGATGAATATAGTACCAACCAAATGACCGCAGCTAGAGTCATAGAAATCGGTGTATACATTCCTCTGACTGCATAGACACGCAAAAGAAAAAGATTTTTCCAAATTCGTAGTTTTTACTTACGACAAAAATTGGTTGAATCATGAATTTTCAAAATTCATAATGGATTTTCAAAATTTGTACTTTTGGAATTAAAATAGAATGGAAATACACCCAACTGTAGCTCCCACTATTTTTTGAATTGACTTGAGGTATTATTTCTATATATATAGTGTTAACGTGTTGGTAACCTTGCCTTGTAAGCGTGGTTTGAAATAATAAAAATACTATATTTATTTATAAATTGCAATATTTCAATATTTGTATTTGTTTAGGTTTAGCTATATTAAAAAATATATTTTCCTGTAATATTACTGCACTTCTACGAAAATCGACATCCTCTGTGGAATGCAATCCATGGTGTGGGGTATATAAAGTTCTGCCCGGACGAACTTAACGCCGTTTTTACTTATTTATTATTAATTTATTACATTTTGTTTATTACTAAAAAGAACATAGGTAATTTGAAAATTACAGAAAAGTAATATTGAAAATGTTTGCATATTTATTCCATGATACTTTAGAAAACAGTTTGCAACACAAAAAGTAGCTGCATTTCGAGTATCTAGCTGCATCTTCCACGAGTATCTTCAAATTTTGTCCAATGAACGCCGATGTTTCCTAGTCTGTAGAAACTGATTCAGTTTTACCTCGACGTCTTTTATTTGTCGGAGTTACAACGGGACAATTTTTTCAGTTAATAGGAATGCCATTTAGTGTCATTAATCCCTGCGCAACGGCTCGCCTATATTGAAACAGGGGTATTTTCTAAGTTGACAATAAACAACATTAGAATTTAAAAATGCGATCTCTAAGATAGCCCAAAATATTCTGTGGCACCACTTCTTTGATTTTCGATCAAGACCATAAGCACCACGTAATTGATCTGTGTGATCCACTCCACCCAAGAATGTGTAGTAATCGTTTATAACTACTGGATAGTTTATTTTTTTCCCATTCATTCTCCGTCAATGATAAAACTACTCTTTCCCCAAGTCCAAAACATTCAAACTTATATTCAAGGGCACCATCTATCCTTTGGTATATTTATACACTCCACGAGAGTATTATGTCTTTGTGCATTTGTTTGTAACACCCAAAAGGAAACGAGTTAGACCCATTGTTTATTATAAAGATCGGCTTAGAATCACTTTCTGAGTCGATTTAGCAATGTCCGTCTGTCTAGACAGACTATCTATTGTTGTAATCAAATTACAGGTCGCAATTATAGTCCGATATTAACAAAAATTGGCACAACTAAGTTTTGTGCATAAAGAACGAACGCTATTTAATTTGAGGCAAATCGGCTCAGACTTAGATATAGCCCCCATACAAATGTCGCTCCCGATTTGACATTTTCCGCTCTAGAAAAGACATATTGTACCCGATTTTCTTTAAATTTGGCACAGTACCCTGCAATTGAACTGGAAATAGCTATGGTGAAAATCGGTCAGATAGGTTCAGATTTAGATATAGCCCCCATACAAATGTCGCTCCCGATTTGACTTTTTCTATAAACCACATATTTCACTCGATTTGCTTTAAATTTGGCACAGGACAATATAATTGAACTGGAAACAGCTGTGGTGAAAATTGGTCAGATCGGTTCAGATTTAGATATAGCCCCCATACAAATGTCGCTCCCGATTTGACATTTTCCGCTCTAGAAACGACATATTGTACCCGATTTTCTTTAAATTGGACACAACATCTTATAATCCAACTAGATACACCTATGCAGAAAGTGGGTAAGATCGGTTCATATTTAGATATAGCCCCCATACAAATGCCACATTATGTACCAGATTTTCTTTAAATTTGCCACAACAGTTTATAATCCAAGTAAAATCCATACAAATGTCCTTTCCGATTTAACATTGTTTGTCAAACACCTACATTTACAGGATACAAAAATCCTTCCCGTTTTCACTTTTTCACCGAATTAAATTGTATTCGGATTGAAAGTGGAGTGAATCATAGAGTCGGCCCCGCCCGATTTAGCATTTCCTTACTTGTTATTATATAGATTTAAGAATTTAGCAATAAGAAATAGACACTTTTATGACTTTTGTTTAATTTTTAGCCAAATTGAATTTCACTGGAATCAGTTGCTTCACAACTAGTATTTATGAGAGCTCTGAAGACTGTAAAATCATTTACTTTTTTTGTTTTGCTCATGGGAGCTGGTGATGGTGCTTCAGAGAACTAAAAATGTACCTGTACAGTTTTTAGTGTACGAAATATGGTACTGGTACTGGTAATTACCATCGGTCGACAAAGGGTTAAAACTACTTTAAATACAATGTTTCTATCTGTATTAGTTTAGTAATTAAAACGATTTATCTTTTACTATTTAAGGAGGAACCTTTTAAATGATTACTTATGTTAAACTAATACAGGCATGACGTTTTTTGTATTTTTAACAGATATTCTTATCGTTCATTTGATATCGCCTGTGTATGGCTCTTGGAAGTATTAAAATAAATTTATCCTTTGGAAATTATTTATTCTGTAAAAAAGAAAAAAAAGCATCAAATGAAAAACTGAGTACAAATTTTTTCGAGATATTACCTCTAGTTCCATGTGTATATGGTCCTGTTCAGGTCCAAAAAGTACTGTGGCACGGTGTTTCCATATGGCGAAGGCATGAAAAGTGTTCTTATATTTATTACGCCCGCTGTATGCGCAAACATGGGTATGCTGGTGTTAGTCCTTGTTTTCATACTATTCGTGTATGTGTGTGTGGATGTATTCGTGTTTTCGTGTCAACACCCAACAATACAATTCAAGGATTGTTAATCATGTTGCTCACTCATAAGTAAGTGATGGATAGATCATCGCAACGCCTCCCGTTCGCAGTTGGATGTTAATGTCAGGTGACATTCGCATAAATTAATACAACGCCCGCCATGTGTGACACAGTCACTACGACCGCACTGCCACTACGATATTTGTAAAACATAAATAATGATGTTCATACAAGAATGGTCACACAAACAGTTCATCATGTCCTGATGACGATGATGACGACGAGCAGGAGGCGGATATCAAGGACACTCGGGCGAAATCAATAGAAATACGTTTACAAAGTGTTGCACAGCCTTGATGGGCCATAATGCTGTGACATCCTTTGGCCACAGCTTGTGGTTTTGTACGTCGGGCTTGTAATCCATCACCGGGCAACCTCATCCTCAATGAACAACGTAGAGAGTAAGAGCAAAGGCTCAACTTCCTTCCTTGGAAATGGAAATAGGAAACCGCACCAAAAACTTGAACTATTCGGCAAGGGTTTGAAGCTGAACTTTTGGCTAACAGATGACTGTGAAACCATGTCAATCAATTTGTTCACTGCCGCAGCATAGGTAGGCTGCGCGAAATAGTAACATGGGGTAGATTATGGACCACCAAAAATTAGAACTGACTCATTGTCACTTATAATTGGTTTCCGGAAGACGAAGTCGTGTGAATGAATCGCGTAAAATGAAAGACGAAGGAGTATTAGTCGGCAACTTGACTCCCTAGAGTTGAGACTACTTCATGAGCCAGACGCAGAGTTTGACGACACCCTCGTTGATATGGTAGAGAATCTCGATGTAACCAAACCTCTTATATAACAAAAATGTTTCCACTGGTGTTTTACTATAGCGTTTGAGGAAAGGTGTAGTTTACATTGTACTGATCCAAGATCCTTATGCTCATTATACAGTGCAACCATATACGGACACCACCAAAAAAAGACCCATGTCTCCCATTTTTGCACAAAGTCATGCACTTTATTACGGGCCCCAAAGATTTGGGGCCTCGGTGTCATTTTTGCAAAAAAGTGATCATTATTTTTTGGGCTCGTACCTTGCAAGCCGTTTGAGTTTACTCTCTGAGGCAAAGTTGAAGCTCTTGTCATAAAGAACAAATATTGTGAACATATAAAATAAAAAAACTTCATCTTCAAGGTCAAAATCGCAAAGAACTTAAAAAAATCGATTTTTTAACCTATTTTCCCTTTCAATTTCAGATTTGGATGAGAGTTTGCACTTGCCTTACAAATAGGTAGGCGTATACTTACTATTATTACATTATATTTTAATTAAGTATACGTAATGCAAACAATGTTATAAGTATTACACTGTGTGTAATTTTTATACACTCCACGAGAGTATTATGTCCTTGTGCATTTATTTGTAACACCCAAAAGAAACGACTTAGACCCATCGTTTATTATACAGATCGGCTTCGAATCACTTTCTGAGTCGATTAGCAATGTCCAAAAATTTGCACAAGTAAGTTCTGTGGATCAAGGACGAACGCTATTTAATTTGAGGCAAATCGGTTTAGAATTAGATATAGCCTCCATACAAATGTCGCTCCCGATTTGACTTTTTCCGATTTTCTTCGAATTTGGCTTAAAACCTTATAATCTAACTAGAAACACCTGTGGCGAAAGCGGGTTAGATCGGTGTTGAGTAGTTTTTTAGCCATGTTAAAAAAGTATTATATATGCATTTTGTAATTTGTTTTAAATTGGCCCGATGGCTTTGAATTACAAGTTGAAATAAATAAATCAAATCAAATATCGCTCCCGATTTGAATTTTTCCGCTCTATAAAGCACATATAGTACCAGATTTTTTTCAAATTTGGCTTAAAACCTTATAATCTAACAAGAAGCACCTGTGGCGAAAGCCGGTTAGATCGGTTCGGATTTAGATACAGCCTCCATACAAATGTCGCTCCCGATTTGACTTTTTCCGCTCTATAAAGCACATATAGTACCCGATTTTCTTCAAATTTGGCTTAAATCCTTATAATCTTACTAGAAGCACCTGTGGCGAAAGCATGGTGTTTTGATAATTGTTTAGAAATTAATTCTTTGAAATGTCGCAAAATTTCCTTTGGTAAATGTAGAAGCCCTGTTTGTTATGATTGCATCAATTTGGTTAAGATACAGTGTGTGAATAAAATGTTGGATTTAGGTGTTGTTTTTGATGTTAAGTTTACTTTTGCGGCTCACGTGGATTATATTGTTCCTAAAACATTTTCACTGCTTGCCAAGAGCAAGATTGGAATATGCTTGTTTTATATGGAGTCCTTTTTGTGCTAAATATGTTAATAGAATTGAGCGAGTTCAAAAGCGGTTTTAAAATTTGCTTTACGTTCGATTACATTTAATGAACCTGAGCCTATTTATATTGAAAGTAGAAGGAGTCTTCTAGCTCAACGGTTTAGTTGACTGTTCTGTGTTGCTTAGAATCATAACTTTCAATGAGCCTTGTCGTACTTTGCGCCAGAACAACCGTTTCTATGTACCTTTTTATGGAACTGGTTTTGCCGAAAATGAGCTTTAAAGAGTGTAATATGTTATGTAGTGATGATTTCGATTATGCTTTAAATATGTTTAATTTTTTGTTGTAACTCTTACTCAGGTTCGAGATCATTTGTTTTTGTTTTCTTAAACAGAAAACAAAGTATTTAAAAAGAAGTGTGTGACATTTATTTGGATCGGTTGCTAGCAGGGCAGACGATCGTTTCAAGAGACGCTACTCCCCCTTATCAATGCCCAGTGCAATGAAAAACTACTCTGGTTAATTATTAGTTGTATAGCTGCCTCGCAAACTCAACTGAATGAGAACTGCTTCGGACTTAAATATACACCCAAAATGTTTAACTTTTTAAATTTAGGATTATTTTTAAGTTGTAGTCTGTAAGGAAGTTTGTATTCCATAGAATGTAAATAAATGAAATGAAATAAGTAAGTAAAGGCTAAAGTTGGGCGTGGCCGACTATGTAATACCCTACACCACTCCTTGCGTCTATACGGGTGATTTAATATCAGTGGGTATAGTTTATGCAGTCCATATAAATTATCCAGTGTCCTATACATTTATATTTAACCAAATTTAACGTAATATGTAAGATTTTGTGAATATATGCCCCTACATGTGCCGCGATGTGGCTAGATACCAATTTTTGAGGTAAAAACTGAATTAACGCATTTTCAAAAAGTAATAATGGTAGCATTCTGCCAACATTTTAAAATTACCAAAAATGGAAAATTGGAACCAAGTGGCAACTCGTTTTTCGAAAGATTAGATTATCATCAAGACAACTGGAATAAATTTGAAAGATCTTGCTGTTAGTGGGCATGACAGTAGGTTGATCAACTTAAAATTAAGCTAGACAACTTCAGTAAGCACCATAAGTACATGTACGAAATTAAAAGGTCTATATTAAACTAACTACGAATTTTGCAAAAATATTTTCTCTGTCGCAATCGTGCTATAAAAGTAATGCCCGTTCTGAATTTCAAGATACTAGGCCCAACCGTTTGATGTGAACTGTGGTATAATTTTTAATCCATTTAATCCCTTAAAAGTAAAAAAATTTTGAAAAATTCCTTCTTATCAGTGATCTGCGCTGTAAAACGAATATACATACCGAATTTCGTAGTTCTACCGTCATCCGTGTTTTATTAAAGTACGAATTTCATAAAATTCGTTAATTTTGCGTTTCTAAGCATTTTGAGGGATGTACACACCGAATTTTATAATTCCAGCTCCATCCGTGTGATTGTTACCATTTTTATCCCTTAAAAGTACGAAGTTCGAAAATCCTCTACACTGCAAGATAAATGTACACACCAAATTGCATGATTCTAGCTTTAGTTTGGTCTGGGTCAGTTTGGTCTGATCACTCAGTCACTCAATCAACCAACTCTTTTATATAAAGGGTGATTTTTTAGCTATTACCCTTTTGGCAAGACTGGTCTAAACAGCTGACTCACGTTTCGTGTTTTGTTTCACTGTCAAACATCTTCAGTTTGGTCCATAATGTATCCATGAATCGTCTTACAAACGAACAACGCTTGCAAATTATTGAATTTTATTATCAAAATGCGTGCTCTGTTAAGAAAGTTCATCGCTCGCTTCCATTTTATGGTCAGTTTAATCGACCCACTGAAGCGGCTATTCGGGCTATTGTGACTAAATTTCGCACCAAATTTACATTGTTGGACATTAAACCACCAACACGATTACGTAGAGTGCGAACTGAAGAAATGGAAATGGACCATTTGAGGCGCAGTCAAGGTCATCATATGGTCATTATATGGACCGTACTATCGATTCAAATAAAGATTTCATGCATGTTTTCTGAATTTTATGTGTTTTTTTTGAAAAACTTTCCTATAGCTTTTAAAAAAATCATCCTTTATATAGAATTCCATGACTTAAAAAATTACACACAGTGTTACCAAGGATGAAAGCAATCCGGAAACTTGCGCTGATATTAGCACCCTTACCTAAATTCAATAATGTGGAGCAAAGAGATAGGTAGAAGGAACTACTAGATAGTAGCGGGATATGTACCTCTATATGCCATTAGCTTGATGTATAAGAATGGACTTCTAGCGGCAGATGAAAATGTTCATCACAATTTTGAGAAATATGCAATTTATTATAACTACTATCATGTTCCCTGAAAAGTAAAAACGACTAAATGGTGAGATTTAATTTATCTATAATAATTCAACCGCTGGTAACAAACGACCTAGCCTTAATAATTGAATATCTTACCATGAACTCGAAGCAACAGGACAAACAAAAGCCACATGATAAAGAGAAACACCGTTTAAAATGCTATACAATAGAGCTAAGATAGCCAGAGTCTCTCCCGACTTGGATGCTTATACGGATCATTTCAGGCTGTACAGGAAAGCATCTCGGAAGAATCGGATGAGATCTTTGTGATTTCCTGTTTCAAATTGAGGAAACATTCGAACAAAGTAGGCTCAAAAAATCTTTCCATCCACCTCTCGTATGGTTGGATATCTTCTATTGGCCAATCACTACACTGAAAGAATTTCCCTTCATAATATTTATAAAGCGATTTCATAAAGTTAGTGAATTTTTTCTTAACAGTATGAAAAATTCATAAATAAAATGAAATATTTCATACAATTTTTTCAAAAACATTTCATAAAACACAATTGTTAAATTAGTGAAACTTAGCTTCATAAGATTAAAGAAAGATTTCATTGTATTAAAGAAAAAAATCTTAAAGATTATGAAATATGTCATAACCAATGAAATACTTGTGTTATTGAATGTCTTCCTAAATATAATGAAGGATTTCATCGTTATTATGAAATGTTTCGTAACTTGCAACTAAATTTTTAGTGTGTCGACTTTATTCGGTTGAACGAGAGTAATTCCCACTTGTCCTCTGTTAACCTGACATAAATATTTACCCTGATTTAGATCACAGACATACTCATTGCAAAGACTCCCGCAATGATGGTGTGTGTTGATTGGTTGGTCAACAAGTCAGACCTTTTTATACCCTCCACCACCAGGATGGGGGTATACTAACTTTGTCATTCCGTTTGTAACACCTTGAAATATCGACCTGAGACCCTATAAAGTATATATTCTTGATCGTCATAAAATTCTAAGACGATCTAGCCATGTCCGTCCGTCCGTCTGTCCGTCTGTTGAAAGCACGCTAGCATTTAAACGAAAGGAGCTAGAACGTTCAAATTTTCCATAAATGCGTCCTATAGCGAAATCGGCCCAAAGGGAAAATTTTTTCCCTCACAAGGACTAAAAATACCCATAATAATCCCTAATATTTTAGCGTATTTAATCATGTTTTTTGAATATGTCTGTTTATATTTGCTTGATATTTGGTATGCGCATTCCCCTTATAGCAAAAACGTGCACCATAAAGTGATTATTATTTGTAGGGGGTGAAATGGGGCAAAGAAGAGATAAAAATTGTACATATTAAACGACAACAACTAGAAACACGAAATTCGGTGTGTACATTCCTCTAATTGAGTAGATACATAATATAAAAGTATTTTTTCCAAATTCGTACTTTTAAGGGGTAAAATAGAAATAGAGGGATAAAAATGGTACCAACCAAACGGATGTACCTAGAATAATGAAATGCGGTATATACATTCCTCTGCATTGCATAGATAAGTAAAATACACCGATTTTTCAAAATTTGTACTTTTTGGGGTTAAAATGAAAAAAGGGATAAAAATAGTACCAATCAAATGACCGCAGCTAGAGTCATGAAATTCGGAGTATACATTCCTCTGAGTGTGTAGACACGGAAAATAAACTGATTTTTCGAAATTCGTACTTTTTTGGGTTAAAATGAAAAAATGGGATAAAAATAGTACCAATCAAATGACCGCAGCTAGAGTCATGAAATTCGGAGTATACATTCCTCTGACTGCTTAGACACGGAAAATAGACGAATTTTTCGAAATTAGTACTTTCAAATTACTTCGAAATTAGTACTTTGAATTGACGTATTGGTAGCATTACCTTATAAGCGTGGTTTGAAATAATTAAAATATTATATTTATTTATAAAATTAACTTTATTATTATATAACTATTTGTATTTGTTTTGGTTTGGCTATATTAAAAAAAATTATATTTTCCTGTAATATTACTGCACTTCTACGAAAACCGACAACCTCTGTGGAATGCAATCCATGGTAGAGGGTATATAAAGTTCGGCCCGGCCGAACTTAACGCCGTTTTTACTTGTTTTTTTTTTTTTGATTTTTTGTTTATATTGGAAACTTCAGTATAGAATATTAATATTCCAGAAACTTTTTCATAGAATATATGAAGTTTCTTCATAAAATCTATGAAAATGTTCATAAATCATATTATGAAAAATAATGAATTTTATGACAAAAGTTCTTCGAATGAAGAACTACATTTCATTGTTTCTAAGAAATGTTTCATAAATTCTACGACACTTCTCATTGATCTGTGCTTTATGAAACATGTTTCATACATTTTATGAAGTGTGTCTTTGGTGACAAACAATCATAGGTGATCCCGTCACTGCTGGTCAGCCTCAATGGCTGTCCCACATACCTAGTAATGGTAATGGCGTGAGATATAAATGTGACTTCACTTCGCTGTAGGGGCTAGTAGATGCATTTCTCAAGTAACATTTCTACAAGGTGAACAGCAAAAAATCTCTTGATTATAAGAAATTTTTGGATATATTTCAGAATATTATCCCATGTGCGGTAATGACTGCGTTATCCAACCTCGGAGTGAATAGCGTGAATAGCTCGACGTTATCCACTGGATCACGCGAAAAAAAGGGTATTTTTGCGAAATTTTTACATTTAAGAAAGAAAGAAGAATATTAAAGCGGTAAAGAAAGAAGATAATTTAAGTATTGCTGCTATGGTCCTGTAATTCGGCATTCACATTCCTCTGAAAAATATAACACTTTAATTATTTTAAACCAAGCTTATAAGACAAGGCTATCAATATGTCATACTAAAGGGTGATTTTTTAAGAGCTTGATAACTTTTTTTTTTAAAAAAAACGCATAAAATTTGCAAAATCTCATCGGTTCTTTATTTGAAACGTTAGATTGGTCCATGACATTTACTTTTTGAAGATAATTTCATTTAAATGTTGACCGCGGCTGCGTCTTAGGTGGTCCATCCGCTTAGTCCAATTTTGGCATTTCCACGTTTTTGAGTAACAGAGACCCAATTGGTGCGAACGGCGACGAATCGAAAATTGGTGGTCATCATTAACACTGGCCGATACAGCTGCGATATTTTCTTCAGTTCGCACTCTACGTAAGCGTGTTGGTGGTTTAATGTCCAACAATGTAAATTTGGTGCGAAATTTAGTCACAATAGCCCGAATAGCCGCTTCAGTGGGTCGATTAAACTGACCATAAAATGGAAGCGCGCAATGAACTTTCTTAACAGAGCACGCATTTTGATAATAAAATTCAATAATTTGCAAGCGTTGTTCGTTTGTAAGACGATTCATGATGAAATGTCAAAGCATACTGAACATGTTTCTCTTTGACACCATGTCTGAAATCCCACGTGATCTGTCAAATACTAATGCATGAAAATCATAACCTCAAAAAAATCACTCTTTATATATCGAATTAATATATTTACTTTAAAATGTATACATGTGTAAGGCACGTACCTTCAAAAAGGCTTAAATAATGGTGGATAGTGGTACAGCAGTTTTGTTGGTTGCATTTCCATCCTATTTTAATTTCAAAAGTACACATTTTTAAAATCAATTTTCATGATTCTGGGGCTGTTGACATTACATAGAAGTGCACTGTTATAAATGAAATGCTTAATTATTATATTACTAGCTGACCCGACAAAAATTTTCCTGTTCATATTTCAATTAGTTTGTGATCGTCGTGTGAATTTTTGAAAAGCGATTTAAAATGTTTAAGCAAACCTGGAATGAGAAAACTTTTGTTCTCAGTAATTATTGTATCGATTAACGTTTGCTGGTATAGATATTCAATTTAATGAGACGATCTAATTCATATTACGCCAATGGAAGTGTCTGCACGTTCGCTTAAGTGGATTTTGAACAATGTTTGCATGAGCTTGATTTTTCATATGGAGAACTGGAAAAATCGACGGGGAATATAATGCAGAAGGTCGACATTTCAAAGGTGATTTTGCCATTGACACTTTTTTAAATATATAGTACTTAATTTAAATGTCGTGATGTTTTCCACAAAAAGGACGTATTCGAGCATTCATTTAGTTTATTGAGTGGAGTAGGCCGTGGAGTCACTGGAGGTGTTTGGTAAAAATCATTAATAGATATCGCATTTTTATACAAATTATATTTTTTATCTTTGCATTTTTCATCTATGCAACATATGCTAACATAATATTGGTTATATAGACTTTTTAATATTGAGATCATGAGAATCATTTGTGTGAAGTCGTCACCATCCTCTCAAAATATACTTTTGCATAAAAATCGCATGTCTAATCATTATTCGATCTAATTTCTTCAAAGACTTTGTGTGAGACATCGCATATTCATACCGAGCGATCAATTTACGTTACTGCACAAGAAATGATCGCCAGCGCAGTTCGTCGACAGTTTGCTCGTTGGAAGTTCTTTAATAAGCGCATTCAAAGGCAATTTGATTGCTGACTGAGCTGTTCGACCTTTTTCAATAAATAAGCTGCAATTTCGTAGTTGCATAGAAGGCGTTAAAATTAAATTCTGCGATAGAATCGTAGCTAAAGTTTACTCGATCAAAATAGTCTTATGGTTCCAACGTGATCGTTCAGAGGATAATCACTACAATTGCATCGTTCAAAAGTTTCATGTGTGTCGTACGTTAATTGCCGATTTAACAGCGGAGAGTACTCTCAAAATGTCTTCATCTTCGTGCTTTCCTTTAAGAAGCGTTTCTTCAATATTCTATTTGTTAATAATGACACTTCCCAGTGTCATTGCAAACAAATCTGGTATTAATGAAGATTCTGAGACAATAGTCTGCGGTTGTCAACATAATTTTCTGTAGAAGCAGAATCTTCCAATTCAATGTTTTTCGCTGCCAATGTAGCATGTTCGCTCAACGACACAAGATTTGGAGCAACGTATGGGAACATAAATATCTAAATATCAACATTCGCAATGTCAACAGAATTTTTGTAGTGCAAATGTCCAGCATTTTTTTTGGGAAAATACTCCAGATTGGCTGTTTGAAAACACACGGTTCTGTCCGTAAATCGAAAATCACCTTCCAACAGAATCATTAAACAGTGCGCCATAGTACACTCCTCCGGGCCAATCAAAACGTTGGCCACCTCAAATCTTTGAAAGGTTGCAATATGAAGTTTCATTAATTTCGATATTCATCGCAATCTGAGTGCATTTCGGCAGTCTTCAAACAACGCAGCTGAAATTCCTGATGAAGCAAGCATCGCTTGATTTTTGCGAGCGAATTTTTACCAAAATTTATAAAATCAAAAAAGATTTTCACTATAGTTTAATCGTTCAAAAGCCGCGTGTTCCGTAAGCATCTTATACTCGCCATGCATCATATTCACATTGATTTTGCATTGCATTCCAACTCTTGATTAAATTCTTAATGCATCGGATAGTCGCCCCGGGGTTAAAGGGGTCACCTGAAATCTCACAGGTGAAAACTATAGTCCTCCGGGCAGATTAACGGCATTCCCCTTGATACTCTGTGTCTTGGTCCAAATGGCAAAAAGTGCCGGACTATATGACATGGGGTTAATAGGGTTATGCCAACCAGTCAGCAGGATGTGTGGTTTAAACTCCTCCAGATTTAAAAACTCCTTTTTGTTTTGCGTCTTCACAGTCAGATTTCAACTTAAGCGGTTTGGTTGATACCATTTTTATCCCTCTTTTCCAATTAAAAGTATGAATTTTGAAAAATCCCTCTATTTTACGTATCTATGCAATAACAGGGATGCACATTCCAAATTGCATGTTTCTATCCGTTGTCGTATTATTGGTACCATGTTTATCCCTTTATGTCCATTACGCCCGCTAAAACTTTTATTTACATTTTGCTGCTTGCACGCTACAAGAATAATGTACGCGACAAATTCCTAATGCATATAATGCAGAAATTAAAGAAAAATGTTTAAATAATCTAAAGGGTATTTTAAGTTCTTGTTAGGGATTTTTTTCAGTCTGGGCTGATTTCGCACAATTTCAATTTCAGCCGATCTACACGCATTAGACACATTTACGGAAAATTTGAACCTCCTCCTTCGTTCGGCAGCTAGCATGTTTTCAACAGACAGACAGGCGGACATGGCTAGATCATCTTAGAATTTTACCACCACCCAGAATATATGTATATACTTTATAGAGTCTCCAACTAATATTTCAGGGTATTACAAACGAAATGACAAAGTGAATAATCTTTAGGTGGTGGGTATAAAAATATGATTTTTAGCAGCTATAACATTCCAAATAGTATGAAAAATACAATTTTTTAATAAATAATTTCTTGTTTAAATACCAAAATTGCCACTGATATTTAATTTGTATATATTAGGGCTGTTTTTCTTTAAGCCGGGATAACAAGCTGCGATAACAAAGACGTTAATAAAAAATAATTTTTTCACATTGTCGCCAACTACAATATAAATATAAATATATCAAAAGAAATTTTCAAAAAAATATTTTGTGTCGACTTTATTGGACTTAGTCTCGATATCCATCATTATACCCTCCACCTTCAGGATGGGGGTATATTCACTTTTTCATTCCGTTTGTAACACCTTAAAATATTCATCGGAGACCCCATAAAGGGTCTCGTAGTAAAATTCTAAGACGATATAGCCATGTCCGTCTGTCCGACTGTATGTCTGTCTGTCTGTTGAAAGCACGATAGCGGCCGAACGAAATGAGCTAGGAGGATCAAATTTTTCCTAAATGTGTCATATGGTTGCAGATCAGTTGGGATTGAAAGTGGGCGAAATCGGCCAAGAGGGAAATATTTTTCCCTCACAAGGACTGAAAATACCCCTAATATTTAGAGTATTTCAGCATGTTTTTTGAAAATAATATCTAGTATTTACTTGATATTTTCAATTCCCATTCCCTTTATAGCATAAAAGGGCACCAGAGAGTGATTTTTATTTGTAGGGGGCGAAATGGGACGAAAAGGGATAAAAATAGTACCTATAAAACGAAACAAGATAGAAACACGAAATTTGGCGTGTACATTAGAGCGTACCAGGTTACAAGTAAAAAAAAAAAAGTTCGCCGTACACCTTCGAATATGAAGTATTATTGAAAGGTAGTTTCAAAAAATTTTTTTTTATTTTTTTATGCCGAACGTAGGGGTCGCGCTTTTACATTTTTCTATATAACTTCTGCATTTATAAACGGATTTTAAAGTGTGATACATCGATGTTTTTGTCCGATTTTTTTGTCTTTGAAGTCATTGAGCTCAAACATGATTCATGATTTTATGCGAGCTTTAATTTTCGATTATTAGAGTGGTACATTAGGGTAGTAGCAACTGAGAAATGATGGGTAAGTACCAGAAGGGGGTGCTTGAGCTCAATGACTTCAAAGACAAAAAAATCGGCCTCGTCGAGACAAAAACATCGATGTATCACACTTTAAAATCCGTTTATAAATACAAGTTATATAGAAAAATGTAAAAGCGCGACCCCTACGTTCGGCATAAAAAAATAAAAATTTTTTTTTTGAAACTACCTTTCAATAATACTTCATATTCGAAGGTGTACGGCGAACTTTTTTTTTGAGGTACGCCCTAGTGTACATACCTATAATAGAGTAGATACAGATTATACAAGTATTTTTTTCTAAATTTGTACTTTTAAGGGGTTAAATGGGGATAGAGGGATAAAAATCGTACCAACTAAACGTCTGCACCTGCTCTGATTGCGTACACACATAAAATAAAGGAAATTTTCGAAATTCGTACTTTTAGGGTGTAAAATGGAAAAAGGGGATAAAAATTATACCAAACAAATCGATGCAGCTAGAACCATGAAATTCGCGGTATACATTCCTCTGACTGAGTGACATGAAAAAAAAAACTTTTTTCCAAATTCGTACTTTCAAGGGATTCAATGGGAGCAGAGGGACAAAAATTGTACCAACTAAAAGGCTACAGCTAGAATGATGAAATTTTCGAAATTCGTACTTTTAAGGAGTAAAATGCGAAAAAGGAGATAAGAATGGTACCAACAAAATGGCCGCAGATAGTACCATGGAATTGGTTGTATACATTCCTCTGAGTGCATAGCCACGAAAAATATTTTTTTTTCCAAATTCGTACTTTATTTTGTTGCTTTTACGACAATGTCTTATACTGCGTACGTGAGAGATAAGGTATTTTCAAAATGTATACTTTTGAATTTAAAATAGATGGAAATACAACCAAACAAAGGACTGAAGCTGAAAATACACTCTCTATCCCCCAATAGTTAGGGTATTTATGATTGCTCCCTTATGTTTACTTTATGAATTGAAGTATTATTTCCATTATATATATACATAGTATAAAAATATTGGTAGCCTTGGCTTATTAATTAAATTTCTGTTTTTCATACATTTGAAATTTGTTGCGGACATTCCTCTTGTAGCGTGGAAGCACCACAAAGAAAATAAATGTTTTAGCGGGCGAAATAGGACAAAAATGGGTAAAATATGGTACCAATGATACGACAACAGCTAGAATCATGAAATTCGGTGTGTACATCCCTCTATTTGCATAAAGACGTAAAATAGAGGGATTTTTCGGAATTCGTACTTTACTTCCAAACCGCTGAAGTTGATATCATGAAATTCGGTGTATATATTCGGTGGTCTGACTATGAAGACTCGAAACAAAAAGGTTTTTTTTCCAAATTTGTACATTTGGGCGGAGAATGGGGCGAATATGGATATATTTAAAATTTGTACTTTTCTTATCAAAATAATGCAGTCACTTTGTCTGTATCTGAAAATGTTTCTCCCTAATTGCGATTGGCAATCGACTAATATTTTCAGCATGTTCACTTTCACAATTACAGCATTGTATTTATTTATAGTAGTAGATTTTAAACAGTGCGCATAAATAGTTTGAAATAGTAATCAAATATAATAATGTGCATAAACATGTCACAGTTTTCGTAATATGGTTCTGTACTTCTATGTCGACATCCTTTAATCTGCTGGTAATACTGTGTAATGCACTCCGTGGTGGAGGGTATATAAGATTCGGCCCGGCCGAACATAACGCCTTCTTACTTGTTTTGACTTACACTGGATAATTTATCCAGGCTAAGTCAGAAATTTTTAACACAAAATTATTTTTTCAAAATTTGTTTTCACACTTTTGATATTGGTATTGACATTGCTTTTGGCGACAATTTTAAAAAAGAATTTTTTTATTTTGAGTGAAATTTTAACATTTTATTTAGATTTTTGTTATCGCAGCTTAGTTATCCAGTCTTAAAGAAAAACAGCCATATTATATCTACAGCTTTCTTTTGTTCGGTGACTTATAATGAAATTTGACGCAGAATATTTGTATACCCTCACTGTTGGCACAGAAAACAGTGTAACGCATTGAAGGAATGACTTAAGACCCTAAGTATGTTTGGACCAAATCCGTTTCACAACATTCTAAGATGTTTGAGCCACGTCCGTCCGTCCGTCCGTCCGTCTGGCCGGCTGGTGTACACGATAACTCTCGAAAGGAGTTAGGGATTCAAATCAAACTTTGCACACCGTAATATTTTCCCAAACTTAGTTTAAGTTCGATGGTGGCCGAAATTGCCACGCCCCTTCTCGTACCTCCCACACAAATGGTCAATATTCCTGTGTTAAATAAAAACCAATTAAACTTCCACAAGGGTAGCCGGAATTAGCTATATTTTGGTACATGATAAAGTTTCTATAAGTAGTTTTGAGCTTGCAAGATATTGTGGGTTCAGCCACGGCCCTTCTGGAACCTCCCACTTAAAATCACCCCAACCTACCTAAAATTAAAGCTGTCATAAATTATATATATTCCTACCAAGGAATACTCTGAAATTTGACATTTGACAATGCTTTTATGGACGTTTGATACACTTGAAATATGAGCGATATTGCCACACCCCTTCTGGTACCTCCCACACAAAGTGACATAAGCATTGGTTAAAGTAAAACCGAAAAAACTTCCGTTCCGGGTAGTCAAAATCTGTTGCAATTTTATATTTGAAAATGTTTTTAAAATCGCATTAAACCTAAAATATATTTATGCTTAGCCACGCCCTTCTAGTACCTCCCACACAATTGTCTCGGTAAACCTCGGTAAAATTAAATCCTTTATAACTCCAATACTTGTGACTGAAACCAATTTTGTGACTTCATATTTGATCATGTTTTACAATTCATTACGAAAGTGGAAGCTGAATCCGATTGCCACAAACTTCCAGTACCTCCCACACACATAATCTGGCTCTAAGTAAAATTTAAGTCCTTCCATACACTCTTGAGAGTGTTCTTTGAGAGTGAGGGTATATGTATATAAGTCGGTTTAACCGACTGAAACTGTCTTACTTGTTTCCATTCACACCACCCTCATCCGATCAACCAAATTTTTCAGTGCAGCCCGAAATCCACACCAAACAATCACTCGTTGGATGCATTGGCTTCTCAATAGTCACGTATGGGTTCTCTGAACCCCATATGCGGAAAGTTTGCTTATTGACATAGCCACCGATATGAAAATGAGCTTCATATGAAAACACGAAAATTGTCTACATAAATTTCTTACAGTTTGCGTTAAAGACTCACTACTTTGGAAATGTCAAATGTAAACCTGAAAATAAAAATTAATGCTAGTCAAAGTAATCAGTAGTTAAAACTTAATATGTTGGCCTACCCTATATTATGCATTATGATCTCAGATATTATTTTTATCGATATCTGTTGGATATTGGGAGAGATTAACCAAAATTTTCTCAAATTCGCACCCATTTTATTTAATATCATTGGCAAATGTTGACCTTTTGATGTGTTGTGTTTTGTCTTTTGTTCGGCTTGAGGTCAGTTTTTTAAATAATAAAACAAAAATTACTATTTTATTATTTTCTTGTTTTTATACACTCCACGAGAGTATTATGTCTTTGTGCATTTGTTTGTAACACCCAAAAGGAAGAGAGATAGACCCATTGTTAATTATACCGATCGACTTAGAATCACTTTCTGAATCGATTTAGCAATGTCCGTCCGTCTGTCTGTCCATCTATTCTTGTAATCACGATCACGCAAAACATTTTATATTTCATCTAGAAACACCTGTGGTAAAAATGGGGCAGATCGGTTCAGATTTATATATGGCTCCCATACAAATTTCGCTCCCGATTTGAATTTTTCCGCTCTAGAAACCACATATTTTATCAGATTGTCTTCAGATTTGGCAAAACATCTTATATTTCATCTATAAACACCTGTGGTAAAAATGGGCCAGATCGGTTCAGATTTATATATGGCTCCCATACAAATTTCGCTCCCGATTTGACTTTTTCCGCTCTAGAAACCACATATTGTATCAGATTTGGCAAAACATCTTATATTTCAACTAGAAACACCTGTGGTAATAATGGGTCAGATCGGTTCAGATTTATATATAGCTCCCATACAAATTTCGCTCCCGATTTTACTTTTGTCGCTCTAGAAACCACATATTTTAACAGATCCTCTTCAAATTAGGCGAAATATATTATATTTGTACTTGAAACACCCATAGTGAAAATGGGTCAGATCGGTTCAGATTAACACATACCTCCCATACGAATTTCACTGCCGATTTTAATCTTTTCACTCTAGATAATATATATTACAAGAGATTTTCTTCAAAATTGGCAAAACATCTTATATTTCAACTAGAAACACCTGTGGTAAAAATGTGTTAGATCGGTTCAGATTTATATATAGCTCCCATACAAATTTCGCTCCCGATTTAACTTTTTCCGCCCCAGAAACCACGAATTTTCACCGAATTTCTTCAGTGAGTGAGGGAGTGAGCATAACACCTTATATTTGAACTGGAAGAACTTATTGTGAAAGTTAGTCACATTTTTCCATGTTTGGATATAGCCCCGATACAAATATTCTTATCGATTTGACAAATCGAACCAGGTCGTATTAGCCTATGATTAGGAAACATACAAAAATTCTTCCCGTTTTCACTTTTTTACCGAGTTGGACTGTATTCGGTTGGAAAGTGGAGTGTATCATATAGTCGGCCCCGCCCGACTTTAGCCTTTCTTACTTGTTTTTTATTTCCCAATATTTCGACCAACTCCGTTGGTCATCTTCAGGGATCTAGTACAAAAAACACAAATTATTCAATTACAAGTTACAAACATTAACAATCAAAAAATATCACAATATTTATATTTACATTTTTAAAAAAGTTTTTCACAATAGAAAATTCTCCTGCCAGTCTCGGCAAGCTTTTGTCAACTACTGTCTAATTTGTTGTCTATGTTTTTCCACCGTGTTCCTATATATTTGAGCACAACCGTCTGTGTCTCTCTTAGAATTAAGCCTTTTTCCAGGCGAGACGTCAATTATATTTAGCATTTCCAAAGTGTATCTCCTTGTATAATTATTCTCTTCCGCTAATATTTCGACGTCATTAAAGTTTGGTTTGTGTCCCGTCAAGGTACAGTGGGCTGCAAGGGAAGTTTTTTCTCAATGGATTTGTCAAGAGATTTGTGTTCGGTTTTATGTGATGAAAGTCTGGTTTTCAATTTATTTTTCGTAGTGCCAACATATAACTTGTGACATATGTCGGACTTGTCACCATTGCATTTTATCTTGTACACGACGTTTGGTTTCTCCTCTTTCCTGATTCTTGATTTTGTCCTACTAAATAGTTGGTTGACGGCCCTGTGTGTTTTATATGCCAACTCATATTTTTCTTTGTCGTAAATATTAGAATGTTTTAGTCTTTCGGATAGTCCTGGAATGTATGTTGTGGATTTATAAATTTGGCTTGGTCTTTCGTCATTTTTGTTATTTTTTATTAATTTAATTATAATTAATTTATATTTTATTAATTTTTCGGGAAAGTCGTTCATGCGCAGTATATTTCTAATTTTGGACTTGTTTGTTTCGTGAAATTCCTTATCACTGGTTTGTAGGACCCTGTTTATAAAATTCGTCGCGGTGTTTATGATTGTTCGTCTTGGGTGTTTAGAATAAAAATTGATTAGACGTCCGGAAGCCGTTTGCTTTTGGTACCAGTCAACTTTCAGCAGATTCCCTTGTCTAATTATCACCGATTCCAAATATGGTAGTTTATTGTCCAATTCTTTCTCCATCGTAAATTGTATTTGTCGGTCGAAAGAGTTTAATGCGTTAAGTGTGGCTTATACTTCACTACGCTTTACAATTGCGAATAAGTCGTCTACATATTTGGTCAGTACTCTTGGTTTTTCTTTTATCTTGCCCATCGTGGCGTCCAGCAGTTCTTCCATAATGAAGTCAGCAATTACAGGTGAGGCTGGTGACCCCATTGGCATCCCCTTTTTCTGTTCATATACCTTGTCTTCGTACTTGAAATAGCGTGTCTCTTTAATGCAGAAGGTCAATAATTCTACGAAGAGGTCGCGAGGTATTCTTGTATGTTGTTCAATTTGATTCCATTTCTTTTCTATCATCATTATGGCTAAATTAATGGGAACACTTGGGAACAAAAAAACACGTCAAATGAAATCAATAGTTCGTCATTGTTTATCGTCATGTTGCTTATCCTGGCTTTGTACTGTGGTCGGGTCGTTGGTTTTCAAAATGTCAAGTATATATTTGCGGAGTCCATACGCAGGTGCATTTATTGATGAGCAGATGGGCCGTAATGACGTTCCCTCCTTGTAGATTTTGGGTAATCCGTAGATTCTTTTCCATTAAGTCAATAAGATTTTTGTTAATTTGTCAACTAAACGGTTGTTTTTAATTTGTAGACTTCACGTTGGGTCTCTTTTTATTCGCTTGGCAAATTTCATTTACACTTGGCGATTAGTTCTGTGATATATCGTTATCGACATATCTCAGGATAGGTACGTTTATAGCCATTTCCACCAATTTACCTTAGGGTTAGTAGAAAGTATCAATATATATTCCGACTAAGTTCTACATGCTTTGCAGGCTGCAGTCGTTTTTTCCCTTTCAAAACATATCTACTTTCAAAGAGCATATTCACATGTTTATCTCCATGCCAAGCTCGACATGAAAAACTTTACAAAATTCTACTCAGAACATTAAAAGTTGTACATTTTTTGTGTGAGAGCACAGGAAAAGTTTTTAGTTGCAAAATGACATAACTTCCTGTCATCCACGTGGAACCAAACAAGGAACAACAAGGACTGCCTTAACTGACTGACTCGACTGAGTGACGAACACAAAAAGTTTTCAATTAAGTACCTCTAAAGTAGAGCTAGGAAACTTTTCCAAAGGATTTGCAATTTTGCACACACATGCAGACATAAAACATGAATGATTGAGTGGATTGATGGATGGATGGTTGGTTGGATGGATGGGTAAATGAGCGAGTGAGTGCATCATCATCATCGTTGTCGTCCTTATAGTCCTCTTGAACATGGCAAAGTTGTGTTCGGCAACAGAAATTGTTGCGTAAATGTTGCATTAAATCACAATGACGCAAATTTAAATCCTCTTTTGTAACGCTGCTCTATGCGAAGGAAGGAAGGAAGGATGGATGGAAGGAAGGTAATATATACTTCCATTTGCCAGGGTTGAATTAAGCTGAAATTGCCATTAATTGTGAGGTGCTTTCAGCGTCATTCAACTAAAATTGTTTACCCGTTAAATAGCTTGACTCTAAGCAAACAATGGCATCTTAATGGGTGGTGTGGGCGGTTTGTTTACTAGAGCTCACACTGTGAGTGTCTGGCAACGTTTTATATCCTTCAGCGGTGCTTCCTTAATTGCATTTGCTTCAATGTCGCCAATTGACGGCTCTATTACATGCAGTAAACTGCTGCTAATTGCATTGGAGACAACTGTTAGTGGAAGCATTTTCCAATCCATTTTCAGTTACACTCTGAAAAATGCTGTTTTTCAAATTGAGTAAAATCTACACCCCGATTTAGTCGAAGAGTGGTTTCAGTTGAGTTCTCCTTAAAGCAAAGAAAATAACCGAGTTGGGTCAACCTCTAGTGGGTGAACAAAAGGTGATATTGTATCTGGCCTTTATTGCACAGCCTCGATTATGCCCTTCGAAATAAACTTTCAGGATTTGTATACATTTCGCCATAGGATGAACTGCGTATTTAAATTGTAATTCTAATTCCATCTCCTCGACCCTATACCCCCGATAAATATTCTGGGTTGTGGTAAAATTCGAAGACGAGTTGTAATGTTCATATATTACAGACAATATGGGTAATAGGGATAACAAGTAAATCTTATATACCCTCCATCATGGTTTGCAGTCCACAGTATTACTCGCAGACTTTTGCACTAATACGCTCACCTATAAGTGCAATAAAAATTAGGAAAATTTTGATTGTTTGCTAATGTTTGTTCGCGATATTTGTCAAGTTTTCATTATTATAATTTTGAAAAAAAAAAACAAGTAAGGAAAGGCTAAAGTCGGGCGGGGCCGCCTATATAATACCCTACACCACTCCCTGCGTATGTACCACGCTTTGATTACTAAACCCAGGTATTTCATGGGAGCAATTTTATGTAGTTCATACAAATTATATAAATTATATTCATATAATTTATACGCTATAAATTCAACTTTAGTCAAATTTAACGAATATGGTAAATAATATCTTAATTGATCCATTTGTCCGATAGAAAAATACAAATTATACAGTAGTATACCAAAGTCATACCAAAGTATGGACATATGGGCATCACTCAAACAATTCTCATTGCAATTCAATTCGGTAAAAAAGTGAAATCGGGAAGGATTTTTGCATCCTGTAAATGTATGTGTATGACAAAAAATGTTAAATCGGAAAGAACATTTGTATGGGGGTATATTGAAACCTGGAACGATGTGATCCGCTTTCACCATGTCTGTTTATTGGTGAAATATAATATGTAAAATTTGACCAAAATCGGTTAAACATTCGGGAGCAGCATTTGTATGAGGACTATATCTAAATCTGAACCTATCTTACCCACTTTCACCATAGGTTTTTTAGTTGGATTATAAGATGTTGTGCCAATTTTAAAGAAAACGGGTACAATATGTGGATTTTAGAGCGGAAAAAGTCAAATCGGGAGCGACATTTGTATGGTGGCTATATCTAAATCTGAACCGATCTTACCCAATTTTTGCATACGTGTTTTTAGTTGGATTATAAGATGTTCTGCAAAACATAAAGAAAATCGGGTACAATCTGTTGTTTCTACAGCGGAAAATGTCAAATCGGGAGCGTCATTTGTATGGGGGCTATATCTAAATCTGAACCGATCTTACCTAATTTCTGCATATGTGTTTCTAGTTGGATTATAAGATGTTGTGCCAAATTTAAAGAAAATCGAGTATAATATGTCGTTTTTAGAGCGGAAAATGTCAAATCGGGAGCGACATTTGTATGGGGGCTATATCTAAATCTGAACCGATCTTACCCAATTTTTGGATAGTTGGATTATAAGCTGTTGTGCAAAATTTAAAGAAAATCGGGTACAATATGTCGTTTCTAGAGCGGAAAATGTCAAATCGGGAGCGACATTTTTATGGGGGCTATATCTAAATCTGAACCGATCTTACCCAATGTTTGCATACGTGTTTCTAGTTGGATTGTAAGATGTTCTGCCAAATTTAAAGAAAATCGGGTACAATATGTCGTTTCTAGAGCGGAAAATGTCAAATCGGGAGCGACATTTTTATGGGGGCTATATCTAAATCTGAACCGATCTTACTTAATGTTTGCATACGTGTTTCTAGTTGGATTGTAAGATGTTCTGCAAAATTTAAAGAAAATCGGGTACAATATGTCGTTTCTAGAGCGGAAAATGTCAAATCGGGAGCGACATTTGTATGGGGGCTATATCTAAATCTGAACCGATCTTACCTAATTTCTGCATATGTGTTTCTAGTTGGATTATAAGATGTTGTGCCAAATTTAAAGAAAATCGAGTATAATATGTCGTTTTTAGAGCGGAAAATGTCAAATCGGGAGCGACATTTGTATGGGGGCTATATCTAAATCTGAACCGATCTTACCCAATTTTTGCATAGGTGTATCTAGTTGGATTATAAGCTGTTGTGCAAAATTTAAAGAAAATCGTGTACAATATGTCGTTTCTAGAGCGGAAAATGTCAAATCGGGAGCGACATTTGTATGGGGGCTATATCTAAATCTGAACCGATCTTACCCAATGTTTGCATACGTGTTTCTAGTTGGATTGTAAGATGTTCTGCCAAATTTAAAGAAAATCGGGTACAATATGTTGTTTCTAGAGCGGAAAATGTCAAATCGGGAGCGACATTTGTATGGGGGCTATATCTAAATCTGAACCGATCTTACCCAATTTTTGCATACGTGTTTCTAGTTCGATTATATGATGTTCTGCAAAATTTAAAGAAAATCGGGTACAATATGTCGTTTCTAGAGCGGAAAATGTCAAATCGGGAGCGACATTTGTATGGGGGCTATATCTAAATCTGAACCGATCTTACCCAATGTTTGCATACGTGTTTCTAGTTGGATTGTAAGATGTTCTGCCAAATTTAAAGAAAATCGGGTACAATATGTAGTTTCTAGAGCGGAAAATGTCAAATCGGGAGCGACATTTGTATGGGGGCTATATCTAAATCCGAACCGATTTCCTCCAAATTCAATACCAATGGTCCTTGCTCAGAAAAAATTACTTCTGCCAAGTTTCATGATAATCGGACAACAATTGCGACCTGTAGAGTGCGGACAAGCTTAGATGGACAGCAGACGGACGGACGGACGGACGGACGGACGGACGGACGGACGGACAGACGGACAGACAGACATCGTTAAATCGACTCAGCTGGTGGTTCTAAGCCGATCGGTATACTTAAAGGTGGGTCTAGCTCGATTATTTCTTGGTGTTACAAACATTTGGCGCGAAACTAACTTATAATACCCTAGACTTATAATAGACCTAGACCACTTCGTGGTGTAGGGTATAATAATAATAATAATTATTTTAATGACCACTAGGGGTGGGATAGTGCACGACTCGATTTTTTATATGCTAGAATCACTAATTTTGTGAGGTTCTGAAAAAAAATCATGAAGCAAAAAATGGGGATGGTCGGGTGAGTGTTAGTGGGCGCTCATCGGGGTCAAAAGTGAGGGAAAAGGGGTAAAAATACACAAAAAGCCCCAAACATACTTACCCCTTAATGGGGCTCCCTTAAGGTAGTCGCACACGCTTTTTTATTTTATTATAATTTTTTAATGAAGAAAAGGCTCACAACTGCCCCCTAGTCACCCCTAGAGATAAGGCATGTATGACTGGCTCTCATTAATTTTCTTTCCCCAAACATACATGTCCCCTATCTCCACTCCATAATGGCGCTCCCATATATACATGGTCATACATTTGACTCCACTAGCGGCCTCTTTGGGCCAGTAAGAGCGGTGGGAACAAATTTTAAAGTATGCGTGCTCGAATAAAATGTTAGGGAGGGAAATTAATGGGGGTCGGTCTCACATTTAACCCCTATGGGAACGACTCCGAGGCAGTTTTTGGGATTTTTTATCCCTTTTCTCTCAACTTTGAGCCCGATGAGCGCCTTCTTACTCTCATCGCACCACCTCTATATCTTGGCTCATGAATGTTTTTTCGAACATCACAAAATAGGTGGTTCTATCCGACCCCTAATGACCACGCCAACTTAGGGGGCGTGTCTAAAAATATATTTTTATTGCTTGATAGTTATTTACTGTTTATATCAAAGTAATTCCTCAGAAAGGCAAAGACGAATTTCGAAATTCTATTATCTTTCGGGTTCACAATGGAATGTGTACACCTAAGTTTTTGATATTGCGATGTAATTCATTGCCCATCGATCGTCTAGCAAATTTTTCTTAAATTCTACTTCAACAGAATTGGTTTTTTAAATGTTTTGATTTCATATCCTGATTGAACACATCTTGACCATAAACGTTTCTCTCAGTGTACTCTCGATACGTCAATGAAATTGAATCAGGTTGGACAAAGGTGATGGTTTTGGTATATCTATGGATGTATGTATGTAGTTAGTGCCACTAGTATACCAAGTACACAAAGTAACGTAATTTAGATGTTGGAATGCGGACATATCGATGACACCGTATTAACCCATGTTTTCCAGCAGCAGACACGTGCGGGTAAATACAAACAGAACTCGTGTCAAATCGCAATTCGTAAAAAGCAGCAATGAATTCGCACAGTGGTTCAAAAGTGGTCAGTTTAAATTGGAATTACGTCATTCGATTGAAAAAAAGTCGTAGACTAGAATTTTGTATTAAAATAAAATAATGAGATAATTGAGTTAATTTCAAAATGAAAAGAAGAATATACGTATATACATGCCATTAGTGTTAGAATATAATTTGGGGCATGTAGTCGACAACTTCTTGAAGTAATGGAGAAAGTATCAAGGCAATGGTTTTACACAACTGTGGAAATTGATTCAATGAACACTCACTGATTATCGCTGTCATATTATTCCATTCCAATGTTTTAAAATTGACGAATAAAATCATCACGTTGTGTAGTTTTGCTACTACGGCTCTCTAACCATCTCAGCTATCCTCTGTTGTGAGTGCTGAATAACTAAATTAAACCATTTTGTTCGTTAGAGCTGACAATAGGAAACGTAACAAAATATTGATAAATATGAATTAATATATAACGCAAATTAATATTAAATTAAATTGGCATTAAATAAATTAACACTACTTAATTTTACTGATATTATATAGTATTAATAATTAATAACAAGTAAAAACGGCGTGGCCATGGATTCCGCAGAGGCTGTCGATTTTCGTAGAAGTGCAGTAATATTACAGGAAAATATAAATTTTTAATATAGAAAAACCAAAACAAATACATATATTGAAAAAATAATTTTATAAATATAATATAATATTTTTATTATTTTGGAAAAAAATCCTTTATTTTAAGTGTCTACACAGCCAAAGGAATGTATACTCCGAATTTCATGACTCTAGCTGAGGTCATTTGGTCGGTATTTTTTTCAATTCTAACCCCAAAAAAGTTCGAATTTAGAAAAAACCTTTTAATTTACGTGTCTACGCAATCAGAGGAATGTATACAGCGAATTTAATTATTTTAGGTGCAGCCGTTTGGTTGGTACCATTTTTATCCCATTTTACCCCTTAAAAGTACGAATATTATGTATCTACTCAATTAGATACATAGTTACTCGTGGCTCGGGAAAACGAGAGGAACTAGAACGTTCAAATTTTCCATAAATGTGTGTCGTAGATCGGTTGGGATTGAAATGGGGCGAAATCGGTGTAAAGGGAAAAATTTTTTCCTCACAAGGACTAAAAATACCCATAATATTCCCTAATATTTTAACGTATTTAAGCATGTTTTTTGAATATGTTAATATTTGCTTGATATTTAGTATGCGCATTCCCCTTATAGCAAAAACGTGCACCATAAAGTGATTCTTATTTGTAGGGTGTGAAATGGGGCAAAAAAGGGATAAAACTGGTACATATTAAACGACAACAGCTAGAAAAACGAAATTCGGTGTGTACATTCCTCTGATTGCGTAGACACTTAAAATAAACTGATTTTTCGAATTTCGTTCCTTTTTGGCGTTAAAATGAAAAATCGGGATACAAGTAGTAAAGGGTGATTTTTTAAGAGCTTGATAACTTTTTTTTTAAAAAAACGCATAAAATTTGCAAAATCTCATCGGTTCTTTATTTGAAACGTTAGATTGGTCCATGACATTTACTTTTTGAAGATAATTTCATTTAAATGTTGACCGCGGCTGCGTCTTAGGTGGTCCATTCGGAAAGTCCAATTTTGGGCAACTTTTTCGAGCATTTCGGCCGGAATAGCCCGAATTTCTTCGGAAATGTTGTCTTCCAAAGCTGGAATAGTTGCTGGCTTATTTCTGTAGACTTTAGACTTGACGTAGCCCCACAAAAAATAGTCTAAAGGCGTCAAATCGCATGATCTTGGTGGCCAACTTACCGGTCCATTTCTTGAGATGAATTGTTCTCCGAAGTTTTCCCTCAAAATGGCCATAGAATCGCGAGCTGTGTGGCATGTAGCGCCATCTTGTTGAAACCACATGTCAACCAAGTTCAGTTCTTCCATTTTGGGCAAAAAAAAAGTTGGATATCATCTCACGGTAGCGCTCACCATTCACAGTTACGTTACGATTCGCATCATCTTTGAAGAAGTACGGTCCAATGATGCCACCAGCCCATAAACCGCAACAAACTGTGACTTTTTCTGGATGCATTGGTAGCTCTTGCAATGCTTCTGGCTGATATTCACTCCAAAATCGACAATTCTGCCTATTTACGTACCCATTGAGCCAAAAATGAGCTTCGTCGCTGAACACAATTTCTTTCTTTCAGAACTTTCTTAACAGAGCACGCATTTTGATAATAAAATTCAATGATTTGCAAGCGTTGCTCGTTAGTAAGTCTATTCATGATGAAATGTCAAAGCATTTTATCGGTTTAGGTTTAGTAGCTCCCGATTTAACTTTCATCTTACATTTCAACTAGAAACACCTATGGTGAAAATAAGTCAGATCGGTTCAGATTTAGATATAGCCCCCATACGAATTTCACTCCCGACTTGACTTTTTCTGTTGTAGAAACCACATATTTTAACAGTTGTTCTTCAAAATTGGCAAAACATATTATATTTCAACTAGAGATACCCACGGTGAAAATGAGCCAGATCGGTTCAGATTTAGATACAGCCCCCATGCGAATTTCACTCCCGATTTGACTTTTTCTGCTGTAGAAACCACATATTTTGACAGATGTTCTTCAAAATTGGCAAAACATCTTATATTTAAACTAGAAACACCCACGGTGAAAACGAGCCAGATCGGTTCAGATTTATATATAGCCCCATACGAATTTCACTCCCGATTTGACTTTTTCTGCTTTAGAAACCACATATTTTAACAGATCTTCTTCAAAATTGGCAAAACATATTATATTTCAACTAGAAATACCCACGGTGAAAATGAGCTAGATCGGTTCAGATTTAGATATAGCCCCCATACGAATTTCACTCTGTAGAAACCACATATTTTAACAGATCTTCTTCAAAATGGACAAAATATCTTATATTTCCATGAGAAACGCCCAGGATGAAAATGAGTTAGATCGGTTCAGATTTATATATAGCTCCTATACAAATTTTGGCTTGATTTTGCCGCCCCAGAAACAACGTATTTTCAGCGAATTACCGGAAATTAAGAACTAGAAGAACCTATTAAGAAATGGGTCACTTCATTCCATGTTTGGATATAGCCCTATACAAATATTCTTCTCGATTTGACAAATTGAATCAGAACATATTATTAGGAAACATACAAAAACTCTTCCCGTTTTCACTTTTTTTCGAATTGAATTGTATTCTGATAGAAAGTGGAGTGTATCATATATTCGGCCCCGCCCGACTTTAGCCTTTCCTTACTGGATTTGAAATATAATTAGAAATATGTATTATGAGAAGTATAAACATTACGAATGTTTATCGGTGTTTTATACCCTCCACCTCCAGGATGGGGGTATACTAACTTTGTCATTCCGTTTGTAACACCTTGAAATATCGCACTGACACCCTATAAAATATATATATTCTTGATCGTCATAAAATTCTTAGACGATCTAGCCATGTCCGTCCGTCTGTTGAAAGCACGCTGGCATATAAACGAAAGAAGCTAGAACTTTCAAATTTTCCATAAATGCGTGTTATAGTCGTAGATCGGTTGGGATTGAAACGGGGCGCAATCGGCCTCATAAGGACCAAAAATACCCATAATATTCCCTAATATTTTAGCGTATTTAAGCATGTTTTTTGAAAATGTCTGTTAATATTTGCTTGATATTTGGTATGCGCAATCCCCTTATAGCAAAAACGTGCACCATAAAGTGATTCTTATTTGTAGGGTGTGAAATGGGGCAAAAAAGGGATAAAACTGGTACATATTAAACGACAACAGCTAGAAAAACGAAATTCGGTGTGTACATTCCTCTGATTGCGTAGACACTTAAAATAAACGGATTTTTCGAAATTCGTACTTTTTGGGGTTAAAATGAAAAAAGGGATAAAAATAGTTCCAATCAAATGACCGCAGCTAGAGTCATGAAATTCGGAGTATACATTCCTCTGACTTCGTAGACACGGAAAATAGACGCATTTTTCGAAATTCGTACTTTTTGGGGTTAAAATGGAAAAACGGGATAAAAATGGTACCAACCAAATGACCGCAGTTAGAGCATGTAATTCGGAGTATACATTCCTCTGACTGCGTAGACACGGAAAATAAACGGATTCTTCGAAATTCGTACTTTTTCTTTTACGGCAAAAAATGGTTGATCATGAAGATAGGTTATTTTGCACTATGTACGTCTGATAATGGATTTTCTAAATTTTTACTTTTGGAATTAAAATAAAGGGTGATTTTTTAAAAGCTATAGGAAAGTTTTCAAAAAAAAAAAACACATAAAATTCAGAAAAATGCATGAAATCTTTATTTGAATCGATAGTACGGTCCATATAATTTAAATTTTGAAGATTATTTCATGCAAATGTTGACCTTGACTGCGCCTCAAATGGTCCATCCACTTAGTCCAATTTTGGCATTTCCACGTTTTTGAGCAACAGAGGCCCAATTGCTGCGAACGGCGACGAACTTTCTTAACAGAGCACGCATTTTGATAACAAAAATCAATAATTTGCAAGCGTTGTTCATTTGTAAGACATGGTTAAATTATAGACCAAACTGAAGATGTTTGACAGTGAAATAAAACACGAAACGTGCGTCAGCTGTTTAAGCCAGTGTTGCCCAAAAGATAATAGCTAAAAAATCACCCTTTAGAATGGAAATACAATCAACTGTAGTACCCACTATCCACCAAATAAATATAAGAATATTTATTTTTTGAATTGACGTATTGGTAGCCTTGCCTTTTAAGCGTGGTTTGAAATAATTAAAATATTATATTTATTTATTAAAATTTGTTTTCAATATTTGTATTTCTTTGGCTATATTAAAAAATTTTTATTTTCGTGTAATATTACTGCACTTCTACGAAAATCGACATCCTCTGTTGAATGCAATCCATGGTAGAGGGTAATTAAAGTTCGGCCCGGCCGAACTTAACGTCGTTTTTACTTGTTTTAAATCATAAATTGATTTTGAAATTTTGTCGAAGAAAGTGTCACTTTACGTGGAATCACCCCAAAACGAATTTTTCGGTTATGAACGGACTCTACTAACCTAATTTGAAGAAAACAACTTTTGCGCACTATAAAAAATTTGACACAACACATTGTTTTCGTCGAGAAGCATATAAACTGAATGCTCCCATACAAATATTACTCCCGAATTGACTTCTTACTGCCCTATAGGACGGATATTACAACCGTTTTTGTTCAGAGTGTGCACCTCGAAACTTCTATAGCAAAGTACATATTTTGATATAACCCCCATACATACTACAACCGATTTAAGTCAGGACATGTATTGTGAAAGTGGATTTCAATTGTCATTGCTTTGAGATAGCCCCCAAGTTCAAATTTGACACTGTGTTGTGTTATATTTTCGCTCATCCAGATTTAGTGTCATAGTAGTCGACTCTGCCCGACTTTGGGCTTTCCTTACTTGTTGTTAAATGATTTTTCGTTTAAACCACAAACCATTTTCCTGGAAATCCCAATTTAGTAGCTTAATGCTTTTCACTTTGGAACCAATTCAATTTGCATTGGAAAACAAAACTTTATTACTCCTTGCATCCTTGTGAGGCACTGACTCAAACCTCTGTCTACGGCATGCAACTCACCGTTGTCGCTGACATCTAGTGAAGCAGGGGAGTGCCGTGGCGTGGCATGGCGTGCCACTTAGCCTAATTTAATTTTATACTCTCATGTTTTTGTAAATTTCTAAGCCGATGTCATCACTTATTTATCATTTTCTGCACAAATGGAATAGAAATCCACTTTGCCTATTTTAGGAACAGCTAAAACGAACGCTTTGATATGTGTTTGCTTTTCGCTCAAGCATGTTGTTTTTTTTTTGTGTTTTATTTTTATAAAGCAAATGCTTTCTATCGGTATTATTTGTGTTCGTATTCATCAACAGTGATGAGGCTTTGTGTCAGTCTGCCAGCACACGTATCTTCGTGGGGGAACGTGTACGAAGTTTAACGTTAACGTATCTATGACAGCGTCTGGTTATTTTATTAGGATGGATTTGGATATGTTATGGATTTTTTTCTTCGTTACAATTTTAGCTATAAAATATTTTTTTTTCATTTTTTCGTACAACCAAAAAACAGTAATAAGTCAACAATATTTTGATGGCTGTTCCTAAACCACTGTTTCTATGTGAAAACGAAATTCGCAACATTTGTAGCCATCATAAGTACGTTAAATTGACATTGATCTTGTGCAAAGTGTGCATAAATTCCTTAACTTAACGGATTTTGGTCCAAAATGGTTATAAATAAATCCTCAAATGCGTTGGACTTCCAAAATATATATTTCAAATTATATGTACTGAACCCACTGTAGAATGAATGTATATAAAGGGGACCATTAAGTTTTACTATGGGTCAAAATGTTCAAAAGAAGAAGCTGCAGAAATTATCAATTCAAATTGCTAAGATATGATAACTGAAATGCAGTAAAATCTAGATCTTAGATATTATTTACAGTGACTAAAGCCGGATGGAGACGATACACTCCACTTTCTGTCCTATTACAATTCAATTCGGCAAAAAAGATATCAGATTTGTATTCTGTAAATGAATGTGTTTGACAAAAAATGTTAAATCGAAAAGGACATCTGCATGGCGATATATTGAAACGTGGAACGATGTGACTGACCCGAAATATAAGTTTGGCCAAAATCCGTTATATAAATAAATTGATATCTAAATCTGAACCGATTTAGTTGGATTAAAAGATGTTGTGTCAATTTTAAAGAAAATCGGGTACAATATGTGGAAAATGTCAAATCGGGAACGACATTTGTATGGGGGCTATATCTAAATCTGAACCGTTCTGACCCCCTTTCGCCACAGTTTTTTCTAGTTAGATTTTAAGGTGTTAAGCCAGATTGGAAGAAAATCGGGTTCTAAAGGGTGATTTTTTAAGAGCTTGATAACTTTTTTTAAAAAAAAAAACGCATAAAATTTGCAAAATCTCATCGGTTCTTTATTTGAAACGTTAGATTGGTCCATGACATTTACTTTTTGAAGATAATTTCATTTAAATGTTGACCGCGGCTGCGTCTTAGGTGGTCCATCCGCTTAGTCCAATTTTGGCATTTCCACGTTTTTGAGTAACAGAGACCCAATTGGTGCGAACGGCGACGAATAGAAAATTGGTGGTCATCATTAACACTGGCCGATACAGCTGCGATATTTTCTTCAGTTCGCACTCTACGTAAGCGTGTTGGTGGTTTAATGTCCAACAATGTAAATTTGGTGCGAAATTTAGTCACAATAGCCCGAATAGCCGCTTCAGTGGGTCGATTAAACTGACCATAAAATGGAAGCGCGCAATGAACTTTCTTAACAGAGCACGCATTTTGATAATAAAATTCAATAATTTGCAAGCGTTGTTCGTTTGTAAGACGATTCATGATGAAATGTCAAAGCATACTGAGCATCTTTCTCTTTGACACCATGTCTGAAATCCCACGTGATCTGTCAAATACTAATGCATGAAAATCCTAACCTCAAAAAAATCACTCTTTATATGTGTTTTATAGAGCGGAAAAGGTTAAATAGGCAGCGACATTTGTATGGGGACTATATCTAAATCTGAACCGAACTTATCCGCTTTCGTTATAAGTGTTTCTAGTTAGATTATAAGATGTTGTGTCAATTTTAAAGACAATCGGGTACAATATGTGGTTGCTAGAGCGTAAAAAGTCAAATCGGGAGCGACATTTCTATGGTGGTTATATCTAAGTCTGAACGGTTTTTCTTCAAATTAAAAGGCGTTCGACCTTATCCAGAAAAACGTCGTTGGGAAAAGTTTTATTTGGTTTTGGCTGTAATTGCGACCTGTACTTTGATTACACAGACAGACAGACGGACGGCCAGACAGAAATTCCTCTGACAGTGTAGACGCGCAATAATAGGGATTTTTAATTTTTGCTTATAGAAAAAACAGGATAATGATTGTACCAAGTAGGGTTTGCATTTACTTTTGTTTCCCGGGCCAGGACGGGAAATCGTCAACATGCTGTTTGAAACATAGACCCCTTTTTTCGAATAAAACAATCGCACTTTATTAAAGTAAATTATTTTATTTCCTACTAGCTGAAGCCCGCCGGCTTCGCCAGGCAAAAACAAGTAAATAAGGTTAAAGTCGGGCGTGGCCGACTAGGATATTAAAAGGTCATTTGAACCGGGTGCAGCTATAAGAGGAGAATATACTACAAATTCCATACTTCTATCTGTATTTGTAAAAAAATTGAACATAAACTTTGAATGGGAGCTATATACAAATCTGAACTGATGTGACCCATGTATAGCAAAGGTTTTCTAGTTGAAATTTTAGACGCTTTCCCAAATTTTGTTTTGCCAAATTTGAAGAAAATCTGTCAAAGCTTGTGGTTTCTAGAGCGGAAAGAGTCAAATCGGAGGAGACATTTGTATGGGAGCTATATATAAATCTGAACCAATCTATCCTGTTTTTACCAGAGTTGTTTTTAGTTGAAATATGAGCTGTTTTGCCAAATCTGAAGAAAATCTGTCAAAGTTTGTGGTTTCTAGAGCTGAAAGAGTCAAATCGGAGGAGACATTTGTATGGGAGCTATATATAAGTCTGAGCCGATCTATCGCATTTTTACCAGAGCTGTTTCTAGTTGATATATACGGCGTTTTGCCTAATTGGAGGAAAATATGTTGAAATATGTGGTTTCTAGAGCGGAAAAAGTAAAATCGGAAGCAAAATTTGTATGGGAGCTATATCTAAATCTGAACCGATTTGCTTCAAATTAAATAGCGTTCGTCCTTATACCATAAAACTTCGTTGTGCAAAGTTTTATTTAGTTCTAACAAAAATTGCGACCTGGACTTTGATTACAAGAATAGATGGACAGACGAACGGGCATCGCTAAATCGACTCAAAAAGTGATACTAAGTCGATCGGTATAATAAACGATGGGTCTATCTCGTTTCCTTTTGGGTGTTACAAACAAATACACAAAGCCATTATACCCTGTGGTACACCAGAAAGAAAACTTGAACGCAAACTTTGAATGGGAATGGAAATATGTGGTATCTAGAGCGGAAAGAATTAAATCGGGGGAGTCATTTATATGGGAGATATATATAAATCTGAACCAATGAGACCCACGTTCGCCATGGATGTTTCTATTTCAAATATTAGCTGATGTGCCGACATAGAAGAAAATCTTTTAAAATATGTTATTTCTAGAGCGAAAATATTCAGTTCGTTGGCGAAATTTGTATTGAAGCTATATATATATATATATATATATCTGAACCGATCTGGCCCATTTTTACCAGAGCTGTTTCTAGTTGAAATATAAGTTGTTTTGACAAATTTGAAAAAAATCTGATAAAATATGTGGTTTCTTGAGCGGAAAGAGTCAAATATAAATCAGATATCAGATCAGGAGCTATATATAAATCAGATATGCAGACATTTATATGAGAGCTATATAAATCTGAGCCGATGTGGCCCATTTTCGCCACAGATGTGTTTAGCTGAATTATGATCTGGTTTGCCAAATTTGAAGAAAATCTGTTCAAATATGCTATATCTAGAACGGAAATAATCAATTCAGTGGCACGATTTGTATTACAGCTATATATATATCTGAACCGATCTGGGCAATTTTTACCAGAGCTGTTTCTAGTTGAAATATAAGTTGTTTTGTAAAATTTGAAGAAAATCTGTTGAAATATGTCGGTTGTAGAGCGGAAAGAGTCAAATCGGAAGAGATATTTGTATGATATAGCAGATTTATATATAAATCTGAACCGATCTAGCCCATTTTTACCAGAGCTGTTTCTAGTTAAAATATATGACGTTTTGCCAAATTGGAAGAAAATCTTTTGAAATATGTGGTTTCTAGAGCGGAAAGTGTAAAATCGGAAGTAAAATTTGTATGGGAGCTATATATAAATCTCAACCGATTTGCTTCAAATTAAATAGCGTTCGTCCTTATCCCATAAAACATCGTTGTGCAAAGTTTCATTTAGTTCAAACAACAATTGCGACCTGTACTTTGATTACAAGAATAGATGGACAGACGGGCGAACAAATCAACTCTAAAAGTGATTCTAAGTCGATCGGTAATAAGCGAGATAGACCTCGCTTCCTTTTAAGTGTTACAAACAAATGCACAAAGTCATTATACCCTGTGGTGTAGGGTATAATTCAGCAAAAAACCAGTAAGGAAAGGCTAAAGTCGGGCGGGGCCGACTCTATGATACACTCCACTTTCAATCCGAATACAATTCAATTCGGTGAAAAAGTGAAAACGGGAAGGTTTTTTGTATCCTGTAAATGTATGTGTTTGACAAAAAATTTTATATCGGAAAGGACATTTGTATGAGGATATATTGAAACCTGGAACGAAATAGGTGAAATATAAAATGTATAGTGGGAGCAACATTTGAATTTGGGCTATATTTAAATCTGAACCGATATTACACACTTTCACCATAGTTTTGTTTAGTTAGATTATAAGATGTTGTGCGAAATTTAAAGACAATCGAGCACAATATGTGGCTTTTAAAGCGGCAAAAGTCAAATCGGGAGCGACATTTATATGGGGGCTATATCTAAATCTGAACCGATCTTACCCAATTTCAGCATAGGTCTTTCTAGTAAGATTATAAGATGTTGTGCCAAATTTAAAGAAAATCGAGTACAATATGTGGTTTCTACAGAGGAAAATGTCAAATCGGGAACGACATTTGTATGGGGCTATATCTAAATCTGAACCGATTTTCATCATAGATGTTCTTAGTTTAAATATAAGATGTTTTGCCAAATCTGAAGACAATTTGATACATTATGTGGTTTCTAGAGCGGAAAAGTCAAATCGGGAGCGAAATTTGTATGGGAGCTATATATAAATCTGAACCGATCTGACCGATATTCACCATGGGTGTTTCTAGTGGAAATATAAGATGTTTTACCAAATCTGAAGACAATCTGATACATTATGTGGTCTCTAGAGCGGAAAAAGTCAAATCGGGAGAGAAATTTGTATGGGAGCTATATATAAATCTGAACCGATCTAACACATTTTTACCACAGGTGTTTGTAGTTATAATATAAGATGTTTTGCCAATTTTAAAGAAAATCTGTTGTAATATGTGGTATCTAGAGTGAAAAGAGTCAAATCGGGAGTGAAATTCGTATTGGGCTATATCTAAATCTGAACCGATTTTCTTCAAATTAAATAGCGTTCGTCCTTATCCCGAAAAACATCGTTGTGCAAAGTTTCATTTGGTTCTGTCTACAATTTCGACCTGTATCGTGATTACAAGAATAGATGGACGGACGGACGGACAGACAGACAGACAGACAGACAGACAGACAGACGTACATTGCTAAATCGACTCAGAAAGTGATTCTAAGACGATCGGTATAATTAACAATGGGTCTATCTCGTTCCCTTTTGGGTGTTACAAACAAATGCACAAAGACATAATACTCTCGTGGAGTGTATAATTATCCTGCCCTACATATAATTTTATTCCTTATAACTTCCGTATATATGTTCTCTGAGAGTTCGGGTATATATAAGTCGGTTTAGCCAACTGCAGCTTACTTACTTGTTTTTGTATTAGTTTTGCATACTCTGAAGCAAAATAATTTTTTTGAATTATTTTTAGTTTAAATTAACTTATTTTAAGTGAACTTTTTTCTTTGTATCAAGTAAAATTTTCCTAAGTTTAAGTACAAATTTATTGTTTTGGCGAACAAAACAGCAAATTTGTCCTCTGTTTAAGTAAATATTTACCTAATTTGAGTACAAATTTTATTTAGATTTAGTAAAAAATTTACTTAGTTTATCTCCACTGATAAAATAGTGAACCCTATAATGAGTTAAAATGAACTAAAATTTGGGAAAATTGGACTTCGTATAGCGCTAAAGCAAAATTTCCTGAAATCAAGTTCAAACTTTTCCTTGAAGAATCTAGTTCAATTTTCCTCAAACCAAGTAAATATTTACTCAAACTTAGGAAAATTCCAATAAGTTTTTCCTCAAACCAAGTACATTTTTACTAAATCTAAGTAAAATGTTGCTGAAATTTTCCTAAATCTAAGTAATTTTTTCCTAAAACCAAATAAATTTTTACTAAATTTAAGTAAAATTTTCCTAAAACTAAGTAAATTTTTACTCAAATCAAGTAAATATGTACTCAAACTGAGGACAATTTTGCTGATTTTTTCCTTACAACAACCAATTTTTTACTTAAACTAAGGAATATTTTATTTGATACAAGGAAAAAAGTGAAATTAAAATAACTTCAATTTAACTGAAACAAGTAAGGAAAGGCTAAAGTCGGGCGGGGCCGACTATATGATACACTCCACTTTCTATCCGAATACAATTCAATACGGTGAAAAAGTGAAAACGGGAACGTTTTTTGTATCCTGTAAATGTATGTGTTTGACAAAAAATTTTAAATCGGAAAGGACATTTGTATGAGGATATATTGAAACCTGGAACGAAATAGGTGAAATAAAAAATGTATAGTTTGGCCAAAATCGGTTAAACTTATGGGAGCAACATTTGAATTTGCGCTATAATTAAATCTGAACCGATCTTACCCACTTTCATCATAGTTTTGTTTAGTTAGATTATAAGATGTTGTGCGAAATTTAAAGAAAATCGAGCACAATATGTGGCTTTTAAAGCGGCAAAAGTCAAATCGGGAGCGACATTTGTATGGGGGCTATATCTAAATCTGAACCGATCTTACCCAATTTCTGCATAGTGTTTCTAGTTGGATTATAAGATGTTGTTCCAAATTTAAAGAAAATCGAGTACAATATGTGGTTTCTACAGAGGAAAATGTCAAATCGGGAACGACATTTGTATGGGGGCTATATATAAATCTGAACCGATCTGACCGATATTCACCGTGGGTGTTTCTAATGGAAATATAAGATGTTTTACCAAATCTGAAGACAATCTGATACATTATGTGGTCTCTAGAGCGGAAAAAGTCAAATCGGGAGAGACATTTGTATGGGAGCTATATATAAATCTGAACCGATCTAACACATTTTTACCACAGGTGTTTCTAGTTACAATATAAGATGTTTTGCCAATTTTAAAGAAAATCTGTTGTAATATGTGGTATCTAGAGTGAAAAGAGTCAAATCGGGAGTAAAATTCGTATGGGGGCTATATCTAAATCTGAACCGATTTTCTTCAAATTAAATAGCGTTCGTTCTTATCCCGAAAAACATCGTTATGCAAAGTTTCATTTGGTTCTGTCTACAATTGCGACCTGTATCGTGATTACAAGAATAGATGGACGGACGGACGGACAGACAGACAGACGGACATTGCTAAATCGACTCAGAAAGTGATTCTAAGACGATCAGTATAATTAACAATGGGTCTATCGCGTTTCCTTTTGGGTGTTACAAACAAATGCACAAAGACATAATACTCTCGTGGAGTTTATAATTACAACATGAAATATTTCTCAAAAGTTTCATTTTAGTCAATATTCAATCAATGTTCAATTTTCTCGTAAAGTCTAGTCTGACTATGGCGCAATGATAAATTAAGTTAAGTTGATTATGTGAGCGTTTGGAAACCATTCATATTTTATTACCAGGATCTTCGAGAAATATTTTGATAAATTCGTCCGACAGACATTGTCGGCAAAATTGCATTTCAGTAATCCATCTATAAGTACACTCAAAGGAATTTGTCAGTAAAAGAAAGCAGAAAGTCAACTGAAAGAGCAGATTTTCTGCTGCTGAAAAAGGGAAAACAGATTTGTATCCGCTGAGATGGTAAACAGTCCTTTGCTGTTTTTAGCAATACAGGAAAAACACTTTTATACCCTCACTTTTTATACCCACCACTAGGGTATTATGTCTTTGTGCATTTGTTTGTAACACCCAAAAGGAAACGAAATAGACCCATTGTTAATTATACCGATCGACTTACAATCACTTTTTGAGTCGATTTAGCAATGTCCGTCTGTCCATCTATTCTTGTAATCACGATACAGGTCGCAATTGTAGACATAACTAAATTAAACTTTGCACAATGAAAATTTTCGGGACAAGGACGAACGCTATTTAATTTGTTCAGATTTAGATATAGCCGCCATACGAATTTCACTCCCGATTTGACTCTTTTCACTCTAGATACCACATATTACAACACATTTTCTTTAAAATTGTCAAAACATCTTATATTTCAACTAGAAACACCTGTGGTAAAAATGTGTTAATTCGGTTCAGATTTAGATATAGCCCCCATACAAATGTCGCTCCCGATTAGACATTTTCCGCTCTAGAAACCACATATTGTACTTGATTTTCTTTAAATTTGGCACAACATCGTATAATCCAACAAGAAACACCTATGCAGATGTCTAATCGCTCCCGATTAGACATTTTCCGCTCATAAAAAAAAATATTGTACTTGATTTTCTCTAAATTTGGCACAACATCTTATAATCCAACTAGAAACACCTATGCAGAAATTGGGTAAGATCGGTTCAGATTTAGATATAGCCCCCATACAAGTGACGCTCACGATTTGACATTTTCCGCTCTAGAACCCACATATTGAACCCAATTTTCTTTAAATTTGGAACAACATCTTATACTCCAACTAGAAACACCTATGCAGAAATTGGGTAAGTTTCACTATGGTGAAAGTGGGTAAGAGCGGTTCCGTTTTTAATATAGCCCAAATACAAATGTTGCTCCCAAAAGTTTAACCGATTTTTGCCAAACTATACATTTTATATTTCACCTATTTCGTTCCAAATCCTCATACAAATGTCCTTTCCGATTTAAAATTTTTTGTCAAACGCATACATTTACAGGATACAAAAAACCTTCCCGTTTTCCCTTTTTCACTTTTGAATTGTATTCGGATAGAAAGTGGAGTGTATCACATAACCTCTATACAAGCATTGCCAAATGGCAAATTTCAGAGTATTCCGACCATCCGTATATAAGTTACTAGCAGTACCCGCTGCTTCGCACGCGAAAAAGCAAGTTATTTGTTAATTTTATCCGTCTCTGTTTTTGGATAGTATTTATTTAATTTTCTTTTGGTGGATATATTCCTTGTTGTCACGTATCCCCATTTTAAGTACAAATTTTGAAATATCCGTAACGTAATTAAAGGATTGTACAGCATGTTTATCCCTATTCGTCCCGCTCGCTTTTCACGATTCTAGGTGTAATACTTTAGTTGGTACCATTTCTATCCCTTTTTGTCCCGCTCTTCGCTTTAAAGTACAAATTTCAAAAAATCCAATTTTACTTCGTTTCTATATGGTCAGAGGAATTTACATACCAAATTTCACGATTCTAGCTGTAATACTTTAGTTGGTACCATTTTTACCCCTTTTTGTCCCGCTCGCCCCTTAAAAGTACAAATTTCGAAAAATTCAATTTTACTTCGTTTCTATATGGTCAGAGGAATTTACATACCAATTTTCCCGATTCTAGCTGTAATACTTTAGTTGGTACCATTTTTATCCCTTTTTGTCCCGCTCTTCGCTTTAAAGTACAAATTTCAAAAAATCCAATTTTACCTCGTTTTTTTATGGTCAGAGGAATTTACATACCAAATTTCACGATTCTAGCTGTAATACTTTAGTTGGTACCATTTTTACCCCTTTTTGTCCCGCTCGCCCCTTAAAAGTACAAGTTTCGAAAAATCCAATTTTACTTCGTTTTTATATGGTCAGAGGAATTTACATACCAAATTTCACGATTCTAGCTGTAATACTTTAGTTGGTACCATTTTTATCCCTTTTTGTCTCGCTCGCACTTTAAAAGTACAAATTTCGAAAAATCCAATTTTGCTTCGTTTATATATGGCCAGAGGAATTTACATACCATTTTTCACGATTCTAGCTGTAATACTTTAGTTGGTACCATTTTTATCCCTTTTTGTCCCGCTCTTCGCTTTAAAGTACAAATTTCGAAAAATCCAATTTTACTTCGTTTCTATATGGTCAGAAGAATTTACATACCAATGTTCACGTTCTAGCTGTAATACTTTAGTTGGTACCATTTTTATCCCTTTTTGTCCCGCTCGCCCCTTAAAAGTACAAATTTCGAAAATTCCCTATTTGTAGCTCGTCTACATGGTCATTGCAAGGAACTCACCGAATTTCATGTTTATAGCTGCTGCCGTTTAGTCAGGACGAAGGTTCGATGTTTATCCCTTTTTGGGCCATTTTATCCCCTAAAAGTACGAATTTCGTAAAACCCTTTCTTAGTCGACGTCTACGTCATATTTGGGAACTACCCTGAAAATTTCATGACCCTGGCTTCAGCCGTTTGGTCTGGGGGCTGGTCAATGATAAGTCTGTCCCAAATGATATATACCTTCCTACTCTGTAGAGTGTGGGTATAAAAAACTGTGTTTTTGCTTTACTGAAAAGTTATGTTTTTGTTCATAGCCACTTTTGAATATAAGCCCTCGATATACAACTCAATGAAATGCATGTAAGATGACAATGTGCTTTGTTATTTGGTGCGGTTTTTATTGATATTCGGAAAGTGAGTTGTGGTTCTCATTCGTTTGGGCGAATTATTTACTTTAATACTCCGGGTATTTTGTCGAAACCGCCTGAAGAAGGTCGTCATGGACCGGAAATCATGATAGTGTGCAGCAAAGTATTAAATGCGAAAATTAGACAGATCGGTTGAGATTTTGACGTAGCATTTATACATATGTGTCTTCCACAGTACGGTGTTTTTGTTGGAGGTTGCAAATCTTAATATAATTATAAATCAGAAAAATACACTGGATAATATGTAATATGTAAAACTAAAAATGTTGTAAAAAATAACTATTTAAAAAAAAAAACAAATTCAATGAATGGAGATATCACACACTAAGATATCATTTTGGAATTATGTGTGTATATGGCTCACAAGTTTTTGATTTTTTCAACAGTATACCAGAACTGCGAAAGTAGGAGAAATAGTATGTTCCAAATTAAAATTAAAGCAAAACAAAACACATACAAAAGCTGGATAGGTTAAGAGAAAGGCAGAAGAGAGAGTGGAACATAACATCTAAAGAGCAGTGGTTTGTAAACAAAACTAACAAACACATACCATCAAACGTACAGTGGATACTTTCTCTAGGTCCAAAACACGCATTGCCTAACACAACCACAACATTTCCACTGTTTAAATGTATTGCCGAAGGGGAGGATTGTAAACAGACGATTGCAAGTAGGGAAGAGCAAGAGATCTCAAGAGCAAAGCTAGTCTCACTAATCGACGACCACTTATACAAATGCAAACTAAGCCAAAGAGATAAAGCAATACTGGACACAGTGGGAGAAACGAGAAAATATTTGAAGGACAATGATGACATACTGATATTAAGTGCGGACAAAGGCGGAAAAATTTTAGCTATGGACAAGGAAGATTATAAACAGAAAATGGGCATAATTCTACGGGACATGATTACATATAAACGAATAAAAAGAGACCCAACGTCAAGTCTACAAATTAAAAACATCCGTTTAGTGGAAAAATTATTTAACAAAAATCTTATTGACTTAATAGAAAAGAATAAATTGACAAATAAAATCGCCACAGCCCCTAGAATCTACGGATTACCCAAAATCCACAAGGATGGAACGCCATTACGGCCCATCTGTTCATCAATAAATGCACCTGCGTATGGACTCTGCAAATATCTACTTGACATTTTGAAAAACTTGACGACCAGATCCAAGTACAATGTCAAAGACGCTAGAGACTTCAAAGCCAGGATAAGCAACATGACGATAAATAATGACGAAATATTGATTTCATTTGACGTGGTTTCTTTGTTCCCAAGTATTCCCATAAACTTAGCCATAATGACAATAGATAAGAAATGGAATCAAATTGAACAACATACAAGAATACCTCGCGACCTCTTCATAGAATTATTGACCTTCTGCATTAAAGAGACACGCTATTTCAAGTACGAAGACAAGGTGTATGAACAGAAAAAGGGGATGCCAATGGGGTCACCAGCCTCACCTGTAATTGCTGACATCATTATGGAAGAACTGCTGGACGCCACGATGGAAAAGATAAAAGAAAAACCAAGAATACTGACCAAATATGTAGACGACTTATTCGCAATTGTAAAGCGTAGTGAAGTAGAAGCCATACTTAACGCATTAAACTCTTTCAACCGACAAATACAATTTACGATGGAAAAAGAATTGGACAATAAACTACCATATTTGGATTCGGTGATAATTAGACAAGGGAATCTGCTGAAAGTTGACTGGTACCAAAAGCAAACGGCTTCCGGACGTCTAATCAATTTTTATTCTAAACACCCAAGACGAACAATCATAAACACCGCGACGAATTTTATAAACAGGGTCCTACAAACCAGTGATAAGGAATTTCGCGAAACAAACAAATCCAAAATTAGAAATATACTGCGTATGAACGACTTTCCCGAAAAATTAATAAGTAATCTAATCAAGCGAACGACGGAAGAAAAACTTAACAAAAATGACGAAAGACCAAGCAAAATTTATAAATCCACAACATACATTCCAGGACTATCCGAAAGACTAAAACATTCTAATATTTACGACAAAGAAAAATATGAGTTGGCATATAAAACACACAGGACCGTCAACCAACTATTTAGTAGGACAAAATCAAAAATCAAGAAAGACGAGAAACCAAACGTCGTGTACAAGATAAAATGCAATGGTGACAAGTCCGACATATGTCAGAAGTTATATGTTGGCACTACGAAAAATAAATTGAAAACCAGACTTTCATCACATAAAACCGAACACAAATCTCTTGACAAACCCATTGAGGAATAAACTGCCCTTGCAGCCCACTGTACCTTGACTGGACATAAACCAAACTTTAATGACGTCGAAATATTAGCGGAAGAGAATAATTATACAAGGAGATACACTTTGGAAATGCTAAATATAATTGACGTCTCCCCTGGAAAAAGGCTTAATTATAAGAGAGACACAGACGGTTGTGCTCAAATATATAGGAACACGGTGGAAAAACATAGACGACAAATTAGACAGTAGTTGACAAAAGCTTGCAGAGAGTGGCAGGAGAATTTTCCTATTGTGAACAACTTTTTTTAAAAATGTAAATATAAATATTGTGATATTTTTTTATTGTTAATGCTTGTAACTTGTAATTGAATAATTTGTGTTTTTTTGTAATAGACCCCTGAAGATGACCAACGGAGTTGGTCGAAATATTGGGAAATAAAAAACAAGAAAATAATAAAATAGTCATTTTTGTTTTATTATTAAAAAAATTGACCTCAAGCCGAACAAAATACAAAACGCAATTCTTTTTAATAAAATGAAGGTCATATCTTTATATACAGCTGGGATGTGGTAATACCTTCTGAGTGAAAAGTCAACATATGGGGTTAAGAAATATGATAAACACTTTCCAATTGATGCTTTGCGATTTGTATATCCCCTGAAAAATTGATAATTCGTTGACAAAAATGACGTAAGAAGGGCATTAACATTATTTAGTTTATCTCTTCTTCACGAAAAGTAAAAGAAATTTTCAAAAGCAGTAAGAATAATAACAAGTAAGAAGGCGTTAAGTTCGACCGGGTCGAATCTTATATACCCTCCACCACGGAGTGCATTCCACAGTATTACCAGCAGATTAAAGGATGTCGACTTTACATAGAAGCACGGTACCATATTACGGAAACTGTGATATTTTTATGCACATTACTATAATTGTTTACTATTTCAAACTATAATGTATACTTATGCGCACTGTGTAGAATCGACTACTAAAGGGTGTTTTTTATTGAGGTATAGAACTTCGAATTGAAATAAAACACAAGAAAATCGTTTTAATGTCCATCAATTTGGCTTTATTGGAAGGATAATTTTATGCCATTAATGTTTAAATATGATTTCGGGCATGTGGCCGCCGCGGCTGGCTCGAATATAGCCAGCATATGGGGCCGTATGTTGGCAATAACGCCACGAATGTTGGCTTCCAAGTCCCCCAACGTTTCTGGTTTGTTGGCGTAGACGAGCGACTTCACATATCCCCAAAGAAAATAATCCAATGGTGTCAAATCACACGATCTTGGTGGCCAATTGACAGGTCCATTCCGCGAAATTATGCGGTTAACCGAATTAATTGCTCTGATGGACGATTATGTCGACCATAAAATGGACGGAGCTTGCGGTGAACTTCGCGAACTGAACCATTACTTTCGAAATAAATTTGCACGATTTGCAAGCGTTGTTCTTTTGTCAACCTGTTCATGATGAAATGGCAAACCAAACTAAATATTAATCACTTGACAGCTGACAAAATGGCCGCCAGTTAAAAAAGTGATGCCAACTTAAAGTTCTATACCCCAATAAAAAACACCCTATATATATAAATAAAATGCTGAAATTGTGAAAGTGAACATGCCTAAATATTAGGCGATTGTCAGTCGCCATTAGAAAGAAGCATTTTCAGATACAGAAAAATTCCGCCCAAATGAACAAATTTCGAAAAAACTCTTTTTCGAGTCTTCATAGTCAGAATGTATACACCGAATTTCATGATTTCAACTTCACCATTTTTATCCCTCTTTTTAATTATATCCCTTAAAAGTACGAATTTCGAAAAATCCCCCTATTCTACGTGTCTATGCAATTAGAGGGATGTACACACCGAATTTCATGATTTTAGCTGTTGTCGTATCATTGGTATTTTTTGTCCCATTTCGCCCGCTAAAACTTTTATTTGATTTGTGGCGCTTCCGAGCTACAAGAGGAATATCCGCAACAAATTTCAAATGTATGAAAATCAGAAATTTAATTAATAATCCAAGGCTATTAATATTATTATACTATGTATATATAATGGAAATAATACTTCAATTCATAAAGTAAATATAAGGGAGCAATCATAAATACCCTAAATATTGGGGGATAGAGAGTGTACTTTCAGCTACAGTCGTTTGGTTGGTTGTATTTCCATCCTATTTTAATTTCAAAAGTATAAATTTTGAAAATACCTACATACGTACGCAGTATAAGACAACGTCGTAAAAGCAACAAAATAAAGTACGAATTTGGATAAAAAAATATTTTACGTGGCTATGCAGTCAGAGGAATGTATACACCGAATTCCATGATTCTATCGGCGGCCATTTTGTTGGTACCATTTTTATCCCCTTTTTCCAATTTTGCCCCCTCAAGAGTACTCTTTATTTTACGTATCTACACAATTAGAGGGACGTACTCACTGAATTTCATCATTCTAGCTGTATTCGTTTAGTTGGTACTATTTTTATCCCCTGTAGCCATTGTATCCATTGAAAGTACGAATTTGGAAAAAACGTTTTATTCTTCGTGTCAGAGGAATGTATACTCCGAATTTCATGATTCTAGGTGCTATAATTTGGTAGGTACTATTTTTATCCCCCTTTTCCATTTGAACCTAAAAAAGTACGAATTTTGGAAATTTCTTTTATTTTACGTGTCTACGAATGTATATATCGAATTTCATTATTCTAGGTGCAGCCGTTATGTTGGTACTATTTTTAGTACCTCTATCCCCATTTAACCCCTTAAAAGTACGAATTTAGAAAAATTACTTTTATATTATGTATCTACTCTGTTAGAGGAATCTACACGCCAAATTTCGTGTTTCTATCTGTTGTCGTTTGATAGGTACCATTTTTATCCCTTTTTGTCCCATTTCGGCCCCTACAAATAAAATCACTCTACGGTGCCCTTTTATGCTATAGAGGGAATGCGCATTGCAAATATCAACTAAATACAAGCTAATATGTTCAAAAAACATGCTGAAATACTCTAAATATTAGGGGTATTTTCAGTCCTTGTGAGGGAAAAATTTTTCCCTCTGGGCCGATTTCGTCCACTTTCAATCCCAACCGATCTACAACCATAAGACACATTTAGGACAAATTTGAACCTCCTAGCTCATTTCGTTCGGCCGCTATAGTGCTTTCAACAGACAGACGGACAGACGGACATGGCTATATCGTCTTAGAATTTTACCACGACCCAGAATATATATACTTTATGGGGTCTCCGATGAATATTTCAAGGTATTACAAACGGAATGACAAAGTGAATATACCCCCATCCTGGAGGTGGAGGGTATAAAAATAATTTTTTCGAAGTTATTCTTTTGCAGTAAAAATTTGCACCATTCTTTCGACAAATACATTGAGCGATCTACAAAACAACAACCTTTGCATTGTTGCGAGCGATGCGAGCACATGCATAAAAATGAATTGGCAAAGTGAGATTTTTAGTGTATCGACTTAGTTCGGTGGAATATTTTGTTTATCATCGCTTCTCATTTGTCATATGTGACCGCTGGTACTAATATGAACCCTGATTTAAAGTCAAAGACATACATTTGTTGCGAAAGTTCTGACGAGATGGGGTAGCGCCCATCGAATCTGCGCAGTCAACTTTTAGCCTTTTTGCTAATTTTGGGTTCTGCTGAAGACTTCAGCACAACCTTTGGTCTTAAACCAAAATAAATGACAAGATCTACAAAACATATTTGCATTCGGTGCAAAAATGTACTTTTGGCAATCATTTCATAATGTGACATGGCCAAGGTGACCAATTTTGGAGGGTCAACTACACCATTACCAATTGAAGTTGGGAAAATTCAACTAAAAATTAGGAATTTCCATTTCATTTTGAGAAAATTCCAATTGAAATTGAGAATTTCCATTTCAAATTGAGAAAATTCCATCTTAAATTAAGAATTTCCATTTAATAATGAATTTTCTCAAATTCAAATGGAAAATCTCAATTTTAATTGAAATTTGCTCAAATTGAAACGGAAAATCTCAATTTTAATTGAAATTTGCTCAAATTCAATTGGATTTTTTTTCAATTTCAATTGGATATGGTGTGGTCTAGAAAACACCTCTGCTCTAAGTATGTGAAATTTCCTCAAGATATATTTTTACGTGCAAAGGTTACAGAATTAATTCCAAAAAATCGATTTGGAATCACTGTGCAGCGTCGACTAAGACGTGCACATGATTGATTGTATGGGTTCTGGAGCAGTTGGATGTGTACCCCGATTTCAGGATAACAATCATCTTCAGCTAATGAATGAACGGATAAGTCAGTAAGCCAACTTGACGGATTTGGCCCTACCAATCCACAGGAGGTCCACCACCCTGTGTCCAACGATATCATCTGCCCGAATTTCTTCGAAATAATGATTAGAGCGATGATAACCTCTTTATTTTGGCCAACATTTAAATGTGAAAAAATTAGTTATACCTCATATTTTTCACCTTTAAACTATGTTGGAGCAGCGTTCAATTATAATATGTGTCGGTCGTAACACACTGACTGGAAGCTGTATCTGATGGAGTGCGTGTAATGTTTTGAATCAAAATATCAAAACTTTTTTGATGTATTTGCAGATGGGGAAAAACAGAAAAGATTTCCCACTTTGTTTTGCAAACCTCATATAGAGATGATGATTTTGTTTCAGAGCACGGGTAATTTTGAAATGTATGCAAATCCCTACTGACGGAGAAAAACCAACATGCCACCTACCACCCATCGCGCAGTTTTTCTTGAACGTACTTATGTATGTACATATGCTACATCAGATATCAGAGAAAATGATAAAGGAAACTTTTGATGTGGCGATAAAAGAAACTCCTCTATGAGGCGAGGGAAAGTGCCAACATATCACGCATGGCAATACTTCCCCATTCCGAGTTGATTTTTGAATAATTTTCCCGTGGAAGACAACAAACACACACAGAATCACAAAGATAAAAGATTCGTCGTTACTACTATTACCACAAATGCAATGCAGAATAATAAAAATGAGATTGTCTGATTTTGAGACTGAAATCCATACAAAAAAACACATCCAATCCACTTTGCAAATATAAATGGATTACACTCAACCACCTTCGGTCCACCCACTCTCTCTCCCTCTGTTACAGGCAGCCATCGCCGTCGTCGTCGTCATCATCATCATCATCCAGCCATTATTCCCGTCAAGCGAACGTACACGTGAACATTTCTTATGAAACCAACGGGCGGGCGGAAAGGCGGTTTGCAAACTAAACACATTTCGGGCGGAAAGGATGAGACTGAAATTCACACTTGATTTCATTGTTTGCAAATGGATTCCTCACTCTTGCCGCCACTGGCATCCTCAAGGATACCAAGGGAATATTTTGCAATTTTTCAGAGGTTGGCCATGGTTAAGTTTAAACGAAGCAGCATTTTTAATAACAAATTTTAAATAAATTTAGTTAATTTGCCTTTGCCAAGATTGACCGAACCTAAAAATGGGTTCTATTTACTGACAACTATTAAAAGGTAGAGAAGATCTGACAACAGTATTATGTTTCATTGCAATATTCTGTTCAGTTTTTGTATACATACAAACTATACATTAAGGGGGATGCAGTATAAACAAGTAAAATGAGCGTTAAGTTTGGCCGGGCCGAATCTTATATACCCTCCAATTATACGACAACAGCTAGAAACATGAAATTCGGTGTGTACCCTATTCCTTTAATTAGTTGCACACGTAAAATAGAGTGATTTTTCGAAATTTGTACTTTTAAGGGATACAATTGGAAAAGAGGGATAAAAATGGTACCAACCAAACCGCTAAAGATAAAATAATGAAATTCGGTGTATGCATTTATCTGACTGTGTAGACGCGAAACATAAAGGATTTCTTCGAAATATGTACATTTAGGCGGAAAATGGGGCGAAAGGGATAAAAGTGGTACCAATTAAACGGTTGCAGTTAGAATAGTGAAATTCGGTGTGTACATTGCTGTGACTGCGTCGACATGGAAAATAAAGATATCTTTCGATATTCGTACCTTTACGATCAAAACGGGATAAAACTGGTACCACGCAAACGGCTGTAGCTAGAATCATGAACATCAGTGGTTACACTCGTCTGTCCTCGTAGACACGCACAATATGAGTATTTCTCCAAAATTATACTTGTAGGGTCAAAATTTTAAAAAATTATAAAAGTGGTACCAAGCAAACGAATGTACTTAGAATCATGAAATAAAATGTGTTCATTCCAATATGGACGCGAAACATAACGGATCCTTGAAATTTGTACTTTTCATAACAAAATGATACAGTCACTCTATTTTTAGCTGAATCAAGAAATTGCAAATGCGATAAATCGGCCCTGAGGGAAAATGTTTCTCTCTAACGACGACTGACAATACACCTAATGTTTAGAGTACATTTTTGAAGATTACTCCGTCATGTTCACATTTTGATTACAATTGCAGTATTACAAAGGGTGGTTAAATTTTAAGGGCCGATGTTGATTTTGAATAAAACACAAATTATATGGGAAATTATTGTCATTTCTTTTTATTATGATATATTGGTATGGTTAAATTATGTACGGAACAAAATATGGGCCAAATGGCCGCCGCGACTTCGGCGGCACACCTCCATCCGACGGTCCACCCTTTCGATGACGCTGAGGCATAATTGAGGTTCTACAGGCCCGTGCGCAGGATTTTCCCCTGGGGGGGTTTTCATCAAAACTCATAAAAAAGTTAACCCTATAAGAGTTAAAATTAACTAAAATTTAGGAAACCAACTACATTTTTACTAAAAATAAGTATTATTTTGCTGAAATTTTACTAAATCTAAGTAAATTTTTCCTAAAACCAAGTAATTTTTTACTAAATTTAAGCAAAATTTTCCTTAAACTAAGTAAATTTGTATTAAATCTTACTAAAATTTTGCTGAAAACTTCCTAAAACTAAGTAAATGTATACTCAAATCAAGTTAATATTTACTCAAATTGAGGACAATTTTGCTGATTTTTTTCCTCAAAACAAAAATCAAACAAATAGTTTTGCTTCAGAGTATGCAAAACTGATGCAAAAAATGACAACATGAAATATTTCTCAAAAGTTTCATTATACCTCTGCCATAAGGAGTTGAGCTATTACTCCATGATTGTTGCGAAGGCAAGATAGGCGCCTTCGCAGTGGTTGTTTAGAATAATTCATAAAGTATTTAAGAAATAAGTCTGTGCAATCGAACGAAAATTGCTTCTTAGGTTAATATTCAAGAATTAATTTAATTTAATACTTAAATGTATGAAGATTTTAGGAAAAAAACACATTTTTAAGTTAAAATTTCCTAATGGAATTTTTTCCATACCAAAAATTTCAGATTTTTTTCTCACTTAAAACCTTGAAAATATTCTTCCACATAAGTTTGAATTTAATTGTAAGAATTTTTTATTAGATCCAAAAAATACTTTTAAGTAAATCAACTACCCTTTTTCTAGTAAATGCACTATTTACTATGGCTTTGAAAGAAGGAAACTTTACTCATACTTAGTTAATTTTCCAACTTTTCCGGAAAATTTTTTGTCGGCAAAATTACATTTCAGTAATTCGTCTATCAGTAAACTCAAAGGAATATGTCAATAAAAGAAAGCAGAATGTCTACTGAAAGAGCAGATTTTCTGCTTTTAAAAAAGAGACAGCAGATTTGTATCCGCTGAGATGGTAAACAGCTGTTTGCTGTTTTTAGCAATATATATGATACGCATATTGTCCCAAGCTAATATAAAAGAAAATTCGAGCTAAACTCGCTGATGAACGCTTATCTATTTTTTATATTTTAATTAACAACAGCCAATTTTAGCAGACTGCAAACTCTTTAGCAGTGTGAATGGTGATGTAAGATTGCAGAAAACTGTTGTTATGCCAAAAACAGCTGTAATAGCAGACTATCGCTGCTTTTATTAACAGACTTGTTCTCTAAGTGTAGATCTTTTTTTAATAGTTAATTACATACATACATATCGAGGGCTTATATTCATAAGTGGCTATGA
>CANDYM010000409.1:0-27919 GCA_947397865.1 Polietes domitor
GATTGGGAAAATTAAAATAAAAACTAATAAAAATAATTTGATATATTTTCTAAATAAATATTAAAAACTAAGAACTACTAATTTTCCGAATGAAAATTAACAATTTGAAAAATTATTGAAATTTATTTAAAAAAAAAAATAAATCAAATTTTGAAAGTAAAATATTTAAATTTATTTTTTTTAAATGAGATTGATCTTTTTGAAAATAAAACAAGTAAGGAAAGGCTAAAGTCGGGCTGGGCCGACTATATGATACACTCCACTTTCTATCCGAAAACAATTCAACTCGGTAAAAAAGTGAAAACGGGAAGAATTTTTGTATGTTTCCTAATCATAGGCTAATATTACCTGATCCAATTTGCCAAATCGAAAAGAATATTTGCATCGGGGCTATATCCAAACATGGAATAAAGAGACTAACTTTCAAAATTAGTTCTTCCCGTTCAAATATAACGTGTGTAACGTGGTTTTCTCGTTGGCTGAGGTAAGCTCAATCGCATCCAGGGTCGTCATAAGGACCCACAAAACCTTACGAAATAATAACACAAGTAGTTATCCCTTCCACGGGCAATAATACAATTCGGTTCTTTATTGATGTAAAACTATCTACTTGTGAAAATGCAAATATTAATAAATATATTTCATTGAAAGTGATTCGTATTGGATATTGGCTCGCCTCTACGGGCTGAGTGGATAGTCGATTTAAGTTGATCGGGAACTCTCGTAACTCTCTTTAGCAGTCACAGCGGCAGAATATCGGAAACGGGGGATTTGTAGTAGAAGATTCTGATTCGGTAGCAGTGCAGGCTAATGTAGATTCGGCGTTTGATGAAGATAGAATCAGGTTTCGGTAGTAAACGTGGCTAGTTCGGCCGTAGATTCGGTTTCTCAGGTTCGGTAGTAAAGTCGGCTGGTTCAGGTTCGGTAATAATCGGCTTCTTCAGGTTCGGGTTGACTCGTTCTTCATTACAAACTAAATATCTATTTACATTCTACTAATCTAACTACTGGTTAAACAGTGAACCGAAGTTCCTGTGTTGGAACAGTGGACCGAAGTCCCTGTGTTGGAACAGTGGACCGAAGTCCCTGTGTTGGAACAGTGGACCGAAGTCCTTGTGTTGGAACTGTGGACCGAAGTCCCTGTGTTGGAACAGTGGACCGAAGTCCCTGTGATGGAACAGTGGACCGAAGTCCCTGTGTTTGAACAGTGGACCGAAGTCCCTGTGGTACAATTTAGGTTCGGTAATAACCGACTACTTTAAGTTCGGTAATAACCGACTACTTTAGGTTCGGTAATGATCGGCTACTTCAGGTTCGGTAATAACTGACTACTTAAAGTTCGGTAATAATCGGCTATTTCAGGTTCGGTAATAACCTACTACTTAAAGTTCGGTAATAATCGGCTACTTCAGGTTCGGTAATAACCGACTACTTCATGCTCGGGTTGACTCGAACTAGTTTTCTAAACTACTAATCTAACTACTGGTTGAACAGTGAACCGAAGTTCCTGTGTTGGAACAGTGGACCGAAGTCCCTGTAGTACAATTTATTTGCCCGAAGGCGGTAAAGAGTATAAAAAGTCAAGCAGACCGTTGTGACACGCTGTTTCAAACAAAACGTTGAAATGGATCACTGTGGTGCTAGCTGCCTGTGGTGTCCCAAGGCTAAACATTTATACGGTTTGACACTTAAACCTAATGAGAATTGCCTTGCTGTTGTGTGTTTTCCGTACACACTGAGTGCTTGTGCGGGCGATCACTCTTATTTGTAGGCAGTTGTGTCTGTGTGTGGTGTGGCCGGCTGTTCGTGGTATATCTGTGTGTAATTCCTCTTTGTCTGTCGTGGGTGATGTTAGTGGCGTGATTATGATGTTTGTTTGTATGTATGGCTTGACTTGTTTGTGACGTCACAGGCACAGCCACACTATGTACGGAGATTTTCTCAGGAGAAATTCGTCACGTTACACGTGTTATGCTCAATTTGAAGAAATTCGGTGAAAATTCGTGGTTTCTGGGGCGGAAAAAGTCTATCCGGGAGCGATATTTTAATGGGAGCTATATGTAAATCTGAACCGGTCTGACCCTTTTACACTATGGCTGTTTCTAGTTGAAATATAAGATATTTTGAAAGATTTGAAGAGATCTGTTAAAATATGTGGTTTATAGAGTGGAAAAAGTGAAATCGGGAGTGAAATTTGTGTGGGAGCTATATATAAATCTGAACCGATGTGACCAATTTGCGTCATGGCTGTTTATAGAACAAATATAAGATATTTCGCCTAATTTGATGAGGATCTGTTAAAATATGTGGCTTCTAGAGCAGAAAAGGTAAAATCGGGAGTGAACTTTTAATGGGAGCTATATATAAATCTTAACCGATCTGACTTATTTTCACCATAGGTGTTCCTACTTCAAATATAAGATCTTTGGCCAAATCTGAAGACAATCTGTTAAAATATGTGGTTTCTACAGCAGAAATAGTCAAATCGGCAACAAAATTGTAATGGGAGCTATATATAAATCTGAACCGATCTAACACATTTTTACCACAGGTGTTTCTTGTACGTGAACCGATTTTCTTCAAATTAAATAGCGTTCGTCCTTATACCGAAAAACTTCGTTGCGCAAAGTTTCATTTGGTTCTGTTTACAATTGCGACCTGTATTGTGATTACAAGAGTAGATGGACGGACGGACAGACAGACAGACGGACATGGCTAAATCGATACAAAAAGTGATTCTAAGTCGATCGGTATAATTAACAATGGGTCTATCTTTGGGTGTTACAAACAAATGCAGAAAGACATAATACTCTCGTGGAGTTTATAAAAATTACAAAATAAATATTGAAATTAAATGAAAAATATTGAAATTATTTTTCAAAAAAATTATTGAATTTTATAATTGAAATCTATTGACAAAAAAATATTAAAACAATGATTATAAAATCTACGTTTAAATTTTTAATTTATTCATAATAGAAAATGCATTTGTTGTTTGCATGCCTTTCTATGCTTTTAAATGCAAATTTCAATTTTTGAAAAGTTTGATCCAATTTCGACCTCTTCTAAAATTAATTTTAATCATTTTAATCAAGTCTTATTATTAAAAAATATGAAAATATAAGTTGAGCAAATATGAAAATATCTTAACAATCTAATGACTTCACTTCAACCACTTTCATACTAAGTGACACAGATCGCTAGATAACTCAAGGCTGTTTTTCTTTAAGCCAGGATAACAAGCTGTGATCACAAAAACATTAATAAATAGTTATTTTTTACTAAAAATCAAATTGCGACACTGGATAATTGTCCTGGCTAAGTCAGAATAATTAATTAATTAGTAGTAAGATTAAATTATTTTAAATTATATGTTTTAATTTGACATTGCTGTTGGCGACAATTTTCAAATCTTTTTATTTTGAGTGAAATTTTAACTTTTTATTTAGGTTTTTGTTATCACAGCTTAGTTATGCAGTTAGTTAAAGAAAAAGAGCCCTATTATCTCCAAATTTAGTTTTATCTATTGCATTTTTCAACAAAATTTAAAGAAAAAATAATGAAAAATCAAAAACGAAAAAAGATCGGCTTAGAACCTTGAGCGTAAAGTCAGATCAGAATAAAATGTGTCATTTGATGAAATCCGAACTAGAAAAAGAGGAAACCAAATAATATGAAGTGGTGCGTTGCATTTTAGGAAAAATAATTCAGAAAAGGATTTGTGAGTAAATGAAAGTATAGTTTGGTTTTTTCAATGTCGGGTTCATCAAACACTGCGATAAAAAGACTTGACTTGATTTATTAAATATATCTATAAAAATATTTGCCGTATGAGGTTTATTAGGGTCTCGAAAAATTGTCTATGGTCATTAACAACAACATTAATAATGTGGAAATCAGAATATGAGCATGGATAGACTAAGGAAACTCAGGCTTGCCAAATGTTGGAATTTGTCCCCAACCATGGCGATTTTAGAAGGAAAATGAAAATAAAAGATTTTTATGGGAATTATTTAAATTATTTCGGAGATTTTGTGGGGATATTGGAAATATATTTAGTATTTGTTTTGAACCGGGATATTGTCCTGGCTCATAACCGTATTATATTTTATGGAATGTGATATGTATTACTTGGTTGCTCATTATCTGTACCATGTATTTTGGTCGGTGACGACCATCTTCAGACTTTAAGTCAGAAAATAAATTAAAAAAGACAGAAAAAAGAAAATGTCATCGACAAAAGAGCAGAATTGAAAAGAAATTTTAATAAATTATCTAATATTATAAAGCAAATAAGGAAGGTTAAAGTCGGGCGTGGCCGACTATATATGATACCCTACACTTAGTCATTATACCCTATGGTGTAGGATATAAAAACGTCATTACATTTGAACCGGGTGATATACGATGCAGCTATAACAGGAGAATATACTAAAAATTCCATACTTCTACCTGTATTTGTAAGAAAATTTGAACACAAACTTTGAGTGGGAGCTATATACAAATCTGAACCGATGCGACCCATATTTAGCAAAGGTTTTCTAGTTGAAATATTGGACGCTTTCCCAAATTTTATAGAGTGTCGAATATGTGGTTTCTAGAGCGGAAAGAATCAAATCGGGAGCTATATATAATCTGAACCGATGTGACCCACTTTCGCTATAGTAATTTCTATTTGAAATGTGTCTATTCTGATGTGCCGAATTAGAAGAAAAACATTTTAAAAAAGGCTACTTCTAGAGCGGATAATCAATTCAGTACCGAAATTTGTGATGGAGCTATATAAAGGGTGATTTTTTTAAAGCTATAGGCAAGTTTTTCAAAAAAAAAAACACATAAAATTCAGAAAAATGCATGAAATCTTCATTTTTATCGATAGCACGGTCCATATAATTTAATGTTTGAAGATTATTTCATGCAAATTTTGACCTTGACTGCGCCTCAAATTGTCCATCCGCTTAGTCCAATTTTGGCATTTCCACGTTTTTGAGTAACAGAGGCCCAATTGCTGCGAACGGTGACGAATCGATAATTGACGGTCATCATTAACACTGGCCGATGCAGCTGCGATATTTTCTTCAGTTCGCACTCTACGTATGCGTGTTGGTGGTTTAATGTCCAACAATGTAAATTTGGTGCGAAATTTAGTCACAATAGCCCGAATAGCCGCTTCAGTGGGTCGATTAAACTGACCATAAAATGGAAGAAGCGCGCGATGAACTTTCTTAACAGAGCACGCATTTTGATAATAAAATTCAATAATTTGCAAGCCTTGTTCGTTTGTAAGACGATTCATGGTTAAATTATAGACCAAACTGAAGATGTTTGACAGTGAAAAAAAAACACGAAACGTGCGTCAGCTGTGTTGCCAAAAAGATAATAGCTAAAAAATCACCGTTTATAAATGTGGAAGCTGGGGGCGTGTGCCACGAACCTTTTAGTACCTTTAACATAAATTATCTGACCCAAAGTCGAATTTAAGTCCTTATAACTTTCATGTATCTGAGAGTGAGGATATATATATATATATATATGTCGGCTTAACCGACTGACGCTTGGTTTGTCCAATAACGATCCATTTTCATGAACTCGCTTCACAAATTAACGCACAAACTGAACTGAAGACTAGGGTTTGGGGTTTCCCTGACTTTTTTCATTTCCCGGAAAAACGGGAATGAAAAATTTCATTTCCAGGAATCCCGGGAATTCCCGGGAAAAAGTAATTTATTTATAGGTATGTTCAATATGGTTTAAAATATCAACATTTAATAACTGGTGTGTTTTTTCAATACTGTCATATTACAAATTAAAAACGAATGTTATTGTCAAAATATTTTAGAAATTATTTTTCATTTTACAAATATTTTACTCTACACCTTTTCAAGATTACATTCGGAACATACAAATTTATATTGAGAAATGTAAATTCATATTAGGGACATATAAATTCATAATGGGTAATGTAAATTTATAATAGGAACATGTTAATTCATAATGAGATATATAAATCATAATTCATTGAGAAAAAATTAATTCATAATGAAATATACAAGTTTGTAATCAGAAAATCCAAATTCATAATCAGAGAATACGTTTTCATATTTAGAAAATATGAATTCATAATGAGAAAATATAAAATCATATTGAGAAAATGTAAATTTATAATGAGAACATTGATAAAATATGTGATCTACGAAAATATCCATAGAAAAACGTACATTTACGTACGATTATACATTTTAGAGTTCCTGATTATGAATTTATATTTTATGAATATATATTCCTGAATAAGAATTTATATTTTTTCATTATCAATTTGGATTTTCTCATTTTGTATTTATATATCTCATTATCAATTTGTATGTTTTTATTATGAATCTATATATTTCTCAATATGAATTTACATCTCATCGTGAACTTACATATTCCGATTATAAATTACATTTTCTCATTATAAACTTGAAAAGTTGTAGACTAATCGTCAGAATTGGACATTTATATCGCAGGTAGAAGTGACTGACACCTACACTAGATTCAAAGTTGAAAACGATTAAGGAAACAAATAACTCATATGACGGAGAATGTTATGACGCATTTAGAATATTCAGACAAAAATATTTTATAGAAACAGGGGGGAATATTCTAAACTGTAAAAACAATAGAAACATAAAAAATTAATATTAATTTAATAAATTCATAAAAATAAAAATATTGAAATAGTCCAGTCATTAATTCTTACAAAGGGCCATTTAAATACATCGTAGCATATATTTATATTCCTATTAGATTTCTCTTGAAAGTTTCCAGGCGAACAATATTTATTGTATGGCTATTTTTAGACCATTTCTTTCTGGCTACATATGTAAAGTAAATTGTTCTTGAAGAAGATATTCACCTCGATTCTTCTAGGAAAACAAGAAAATTTACATTATGTAAGCCATAGTATTGTCGGCATGATATTTTTATTTCACAATAAAGATCCTGCAAATAGCCTCACAAAAAGTTTTTATTCCCCTAGCTGGGTTTCGCATAAAATGACTATTTAGCGAATTTAAAAAGTTTTGTTTGTAGTAATATAAGATAAACAAATACTCATTATGGTCAGTAATGTAAATACATATATGTATTTGAAATATAACTAAAAATTCCAATTGATATTGTAACATTAAATTATTGATCAACATAATAAATAAATTATTTTTTTAATAAAGGGTGATTTTTTAAGAGCTTGATAACTTTTTTTAAAAAAAAACGCATAAAATTTGCAAAATCTCATCGGTTCTTTATTTGAAACGTTAGATTGGTCCATGACATTTACTTTTTGAAGATAATTTCATTTAAATGTTGACCGCGGCTGCGCCTCAAGTGGTCCATCCGCTTAGTCCAATTTTGGCATTTCCACGTTTTTGAGTAACAGAGACCCAATTGGTGCGAACGGCGACGAATCGAAAATTGGTGGTCATCATTAACACTGGCCGATACAGCTGCGATATTTTCTTCAGTTCGCACTCTACGTAAGCGTGTTGGTGGTTTAATGTCCAACAATGTAAATTTGGTGCGAAATTTAGTCACAATAGCCCGAATAGCCGCTTCAGTGGGTCGATTAAACTGACCAGAAAATGGAAGCGCGCAATGAACTTTCTTAACAGAGCACGCATTTTGATAATAAAATTCAATAATTTGCAAGCGTTGTTCGTTTGTAAGACGATTCATGATGAAATGTCAAAGCATACTGAGCATCTTTCTCTTTGACACCATGTCTGAAATCCCACGTGATCTGTCAAATACTAATGCATGAAAATCTTAACCTCAAAAAAATCACTCTTTATTTCCCGTATTCCCGGGAAATTGAAAATTCGGGAATTCCCGGACCCCAAACCCTACTGAAGACTTATCTCTCCACATGAATTTAATACAGTTTGCGTTAAATACTCACTACTTTGGAAGTAAGTTTGTAATATTTTCCAATTTTGTTCGAGTGGATAGCGAACCATTTTGCAAATGTTACACATGAACCTACCTACCTACCTTTCAGTCAAAGTAATCGGTAGTTCGAATTTAAAATTGGTGTACAGTCGAACCTGGTTCGTGGTTTTCCTCTATAAGTAGGCTATTTTACTTGTTTACCTCTAAGAGTGGGATATCACTTGCATTATGGACCTCTATAAATGCAATTTTTTCTTCAGGAGATATATTTGTTGGTCATTGTGGTCGTGCATTTGAAGGACAAGCTAAACTGAAGAGAATACAAAACGATTACCGAGAAGTGTATTTGTGTGTTTTTCCTTCAGGTCGGCTAGTTTTAGTTCTGCACCCGTATGTTGTATTTTGCTGTGGCCTCACTTAAACAGAAATACAAATTGTCTCAAGTCATTTAAATTCATTCGAACTTTAACAAAACTACACACACACATATGTATATATTTTAAATTCTTCTTCAGACGAATATTTATTCATGAATATTGCATTGCATTTGTCTTTTGCAGATTCCATTTAATTGAAAGAGGTAAGTGTGGGTTTACATTTCAATAGTCTTGCTTACTTTCCATTAATTAAATAACACAAATATAAATTATTAATGTCAAGAGATTAAACTATCAAACAAAACGTAACTAAACGAAATGTTATCAAAAGGACAAAATCACATATTACATCCACATTCACATTCACATCCATAGAGTGTGTTTATTAAACACAGATGATGTTTAGCAAAGCCTCCGGCATATAAACATACGGACATTATTAATTGCTGTAAATGTAAACATCCAGATGTCAATTATTTAAATATACACATTCACGCATGTATACATTAGACCGTATTGATATTTCGGTTTTTTTGCTTCTATTGTTTTGTAATAGTGAACACAGTTGAAGGCCGGTGTGAATATTACTGGCGTTAAACAAATATAAACAAATTGTTCGTTTTTAGTATTTTCTATTTTTATGTGTGTGATATTTTAACAAATTAAAAAAATAAAAGTGAGATTTGCACACGAGTATTGAATACAACTTTAAGGTTAGCCTTGATGGACAATAAATTTTAAATTTTCTTCAGCTGGAAGGACTTCAATTGTGCAAATAAAGAAAATAATTTATCTCTCCTTCTAGAAAAAACTTCGTAGCCAATATCAATAATACAGTCTCTGTAGAAAGAAGTAACAAGTAAAAACGGCGCTAAGTTCGGCCGGGCCGAACTTTATATACCCTCCACCATGGATTGCATTCCACAGAGGTTGTCGGTTTTCGTAGAAGTGCAGTAATATTACAGGAAAATATAAATTTTTTAATATAGCCAAACCAAAACAAATACAAATATTGAAAAAATAATTTTATAAATAAATGTAATATTTTTATTATTTCAAACCATTATTTATTTCAAATCAAAAAATAAATATTCTTATATTTATATTTTCAAAAAGCTTAAATACCATAAATATTGGTAGATAGTGTTGTATTTCCATTCTATTTTAATTCTACAAGTACAAATTTTGAAAATCCATTATCAGACGTACATACATAGTGTAAAATAACCTAACTTCATGATTCAACCAATTTTTGCCGTAATAGAAAAGGTACGAATTTGAAAAAAAAAACTTTTTATTTTGCGTGTCTATGCAGGCAGAGGAATGTATACACCGTATTCCATAATTCCAGCTGCGACCATTTGGTTGGTACCATTTTTACCCCCTTGACGTTTCTACGCAATTAGAATTTCATCATTCTAGTTGTAGTCGTTTAGGGATAGAGGGATAAAAATAGTACCAACCTCTGTACCATTGTATCCCTTGAAAGTACGAATTTCGAAAAATCCGTTTATTTTCCGTATCTACGCAGTCAGAGGAATGTATACTCCGAATTTCATGACTCTAGCTGCGGTCATTTCATTGGTACTATTTTTATCCCTTTTTTCATATTAACTGCAAAAAGTACGAATTTCGAAAACCCTGTTTATTTTAAGTGTCTACGTAATCAGAGGGATGTATACACCGAATTTCATTATTCCAGGTGTAGCCGTTTGGTTGGTACCACTTTTATCCCTCCGTACCCATTGTATCCCTTGAAAGTACGAATTTGAAAAAAAAAACGTTTTATTCTTCGTGTCTACGTAGTCAAAGGAATGTATACTTCGAATTTCATGACTCTAGTTGCGGTCATTTGGTTGGTACTATTTGTATCCCCTTTTTCTATTTTGACCCCAAAAAGTACGAATTTCGAAAAATCGGTTTATTTTCCGTGTATACACAGTCAGAGGAATGTATATTCCGAATATCATGTCTCTAGCTGCGGTCATTTGATTGGTACTATTTTTATCCCATTTTTCATTTTAACCCCAAAAAGTATGAATTTTGAAAAATCCGTGTATTTTACTTGTCTATGCAACCAGAGAAATGTATACGCCGAATTTCATTATTCTAGGTACAGCCGTTTGGTTGGTACAATTTTTATCCCTCTATTCCCATTTCACCCCATAAAAGTACGAATTTGGAAAAAATACTTTTATATTATGTATCTACTCAATTAGAGGAATGTACACACCGAATTTAGTGTTTCTAGCTGTTGTCGTTTAATATGTACCATTTTTATCCCTTGTTTACCCCATTTCACCCCCTACAAATAAGAATCACTTTATGGTGCACGTTTTTGCTATAAGGGGAATGCGCATACCAAATATCAAGCAAATATAAACAGACATATTCATAAAACATGCTTAAATACGCTAAAATATTAGGGATTATTATGGGTATTTTTAGTCCTTGTGAGGGAAAAAATTTTCCCTTTGACCCGATTTCGTCCAGTTTCAATGCCAACCGATCTACGACAATAAGACGTATTTATGGAAAATTTGAACGTACTTTAGATGCTAGCGTGCTTTCAACAGGCGGACGGACGGACATGGCTAGATCGTCTCAGAATTTTATGACGATCAAGAATATATATACTTTATAGGGTCTCAGGTCGATATTTCAAGGTGTTACAAACGGAATGACAAAGTTAGTATACCCCCATCCTGGAGGTGTAGGGTATACAAATTAAGTCAAAGTAGTCGATAGTTCAAATTTAAAATTTTAAGTGGCCCACTCTATAGTATCTACCATACAGATAAATCATTGCTTTGTTAAATTGTAATATCTAGAACTTCCTCTAGGACTCTCGGAATTTAGAGACTGATGATGATTATTAACAAACTTAGTTGGCTATTAGCTGTCATTAAAATTAAAAAACTATATTGTGTTAGGGAGGACAATTTTCTAAAATTACCCTATGCGATTTGTAAAAATGATTTCCCAAAAAAAAATTTCCAAATGTATTTTTGTATTTTTATGTGGAAAATGGATTGGGTTGGTTATCTCAAACAATTCGGTAGCTTTCGATAAATATTTTTAGTATAAGCTGGGCCATGTATCATTTTAAATTTGAACTACCGATTGCTTTGACTATGAAAGGTAATATAAAATTAATTTTTATACACTCCACGAGAGTATTATGTCTGTGTGCATTTGTTTGTAACAACCAAAAGGAAGTGAGATAGACCCATTGTTAATTATACCGATCGGCTTAGAATCACTTTCTGAGTCGATTTAACGATGTCTGTCTGTCCGTCTGTCCATCTATTGTTGTAATCACGATACAGGTCGCAATTGTAACCAGAACCAAGACTTTTGCACAACGAAGTTTTTCGGGACAAGGACGAACGCTATTAAATTTAAAGAAAATCGGTTCAGATTTTGATATAGGCCCCATACGAATTTCACTCCCGACTTGATCCTTTTCACTGTAGATACCACATCTTTCAACAGATTTTCTTCAAAATTGGCAAAACATCTTATAGTGCAACTAGAAACACCCGTGGAAAAAATGTGTTAGATCGGTTCAGATTTATATATAGCTCCTATACAAATTTCGTTCCCAATTTGAATTTTTCCGCTCTAGAATCCACATATTCTAACAGATTTTCTTCAAAATTCGCAAAACACCTTTTATGTCAACTGGCAACAATTGTGGTCCAAATGTGTTAGATCGGTTCAGATTTATATATTATATAGCTACCATGCAAATTTCGCTCCCGATTTGAATTTTTCCGATCTAGAATCCACATATTTTAACAGATTTTCTTCAAAATTTGCAAAACATCTTATATTTAAACTAGGAACACCTACTGTGAAAATAAGTCAGATCGGTTCAGATTTATATATAGCTCCCATTCAAATTTCGCTCCCGATTTGACTTTTTCTGCTCTAGAAACCACATATTTTAACAGATTTTCTTCAAAATTGTCAAAATATCTTATATTTCAACTAGAAACACCCACGGTAGAAATGGGTCACATCGATTCAGATTTACATATAGCTCTCATATAAATTTCGTTCCCCCAGAAACCGCGTATTTTCAGAGAATTTCTTAAAATTGAGCATAACACGTTATACTTCAACTGGAAGAACTTATTGTGAAAATTAGTCACTTCATTCCATGTTTGGATATAGCCCCGATACAAATATTATTCTCAATTCGGCAAGTTGGGCCAGGTCATATTAGCCTGTGTTTAGGAAACATAAAAAAAATTCGCGTTTTCACTTTTTTGCTGAATTGAATTCCGATGAACTGAATTGTATTCCGATAGAAAGTGGAGTGTTCATATAGTCGGCCCCGCCCGACTTTAGTCTTTCCTTACTTGTTATTTTCAGGTTAATGTTTGACTTATACAAAATGGGACGCTATACGTTCGAACAAAATTGGGAAGTATTAAAAACTTAGTTCCAAAGTAGTGAGTTTTTAACGAAAACTGTAAGAAATTTACATGGAAAATTTTAGTGTTTTCAGATGAAGCTCATTTTGATTTAGGTGGCTATGTCAATAAGTAATATTGCCGCATATGGGGTTCAATGAACGCACGACGAGTCACTGTTTGGTTTGGATTTTAAATGACAAAGTAAAGGGTGATTTTTTAGCTATTATCTTTTTGGCAACACTGGTTTAAACAGCTGACGTACGTTTCGTGTTTTGTTTCACTGTCAAACATCTTCAGTTTAGTCCATAATTTAACCATGAATCGTCTTACAAACGAACAACGCTTGCAAATTATTGAATTTTATTATCAAAATGCGTGCTCCGTTAAGAAAGTTCAAGAAAGCCGAAGATCCACTTTTTTACCGAAAATTTGTGTTCAGCGACGAAGCTCATTTTTGGCTCAATGGGTACGTAACTAGGCAGAATTGTCGATTTTGGAGTGAATATCAGCCAGAAGCATTGCAAGAGCTACCAATGCATCCAGAAAAAGTCACAGTTTGGTGCGGTTTATGGGCTGGTGGTATCATTAGACCATACTTCTTCAAAGATGATGCGACGAAGCTCATTTTTGGCTCAATGGGTACGTAAATAGGCAGAATTGTAGATTTTGCAGTGAATATCAGCCAGAAGCATTGCAAGAGCTACCAAAGCATCCAGAAAAAGTCACTGTTTGGTGCGATTTATGGGCTGGAGGTATCACTGGACCGTACATATTCAAAGATGATGCGAATCGTAACGTAAATGTGAATGGTGAGCGCTACCGTGAGATGATATCCAACTTTTTTTGCCCAAAATGCAAGAGCTTGACTTGCATGACATGTGGTTTCAACAAGACGGTGCCACATGTCACACAGCACGCGCAACAATGGACTTATTGAGAGGCGAGTTCGGTGAACATTTTATTTCACGTTCGGGACCGGTCAATTGGCCTCCTAGATCGTGCGATTTAACGCCTTTAGACTATTTTGCGTGTGGCTATGTTAAAGCTCATGTCTATACAGACAAGACCGCTTCAATTCGTGAGATACCGGCCGAAATGTTGGAGAGATTATGCCAAAATTGGACTAAGCGGATGAACCATTTGAGGCGCAGTCATGGTCAACATTTGCATGAAATAATCTTCAAACATTAAATTATATGGACCGTACTATCGATTCAAATAAAGAATTCATACATTTTTCTGAATTTTATGTGTTTTTTTTTTTGAAAAACTTTCCTATAGCTTTTAAAAAAATCACCCTTTACAACCTTTCCAGAAATAAATGAAATTTGAAAAAATAATCAGTATTTTTATGCCGATTCTAATTTAAAATTTTAAATGGCCCGCCCTATATTTGACTTCTTTTGTTTCCTATAATGAAAAAGTTAAAACAATTTCCAAAATTCTCCATTTACAGTTTACTCTACACAAGCCCTTAAACAAGTGGTAGTGGTCTCTGACCCCCCTTCCTCCAATTATGACCTAAATAAATTGACCTTCATTTGCACATTAATGAGTTCACACTAGAAGTGTTGTGCTGAAATTCGAAACAAAACACAAATGTCCACTCGAATCTCTTGGTTTTGACCAAACAAACTTTTGCTTATGGCTCAACAACTACTATGGTCGGATATTAGATTTCGCTCAAAGATACAACTTCGAAAAAAATTAAACCACCCTAATGTAAGTATAACAGTAACAGAAATTGTAGTGGTGCTTGTGCATTTCCCATTTCATTTGGTATGGTGGGGGATGGGGACGGGGGTCAGTCACTACCGTTGCCAGTCCAAGAAATGACGTCATTAAAGTGGACAACACAGATGTGGCGCGTTGTACGAGTGTCCAAGTGGCAAGGCCCACACCGCTGAGGCATTGTATTGCCATGGCTACTGGGAAGCGCCAATACCAACACCAACCTAGGCACGACTAAGTGTGAGCGTCGTTGTTGCATGTGTTGGTTGGTTGTACCTCCTCGGCTTTTGGCAGTAATGTACTCACACTGCACCTACACACACACACAAACGTGCGCGCCGACCGATGTGTGTTCTGTTTGTCTAGGTATTAGAATATATGTGCGTGTGTGTGTGTTGGTTGGTTAGTCTAAATGAATTTTTATGGAGAAAACTTGGTTGAACGTACCTGCCTGCATTACGTTGTTGTTGTCAGTACGGAAAAGGTAGAAAAAACGTTAAGAAGACTGAACTGCTGGCAAGCGAGCTGGCGAACGAACGTACGGTCTGTTGTCGGGAAAATAATATTTTGTTTTGGCCAACACGGATTGAAATGAAGTGAAAAGTGAAACGAGCCGCAACCAAGCATTTTGCCAGTTCCCAAAATTCAAAGTGCAAAAAATAGTAAAAATTGTGAAAATTTCCCCGAAAAAAGAAAAGAAAAAATTGCATTGGATCTGCTGTTTTTTGCTCCGCCATCCAAATGCTGGGCCATCTGGATGCGTGCGAGTGTGCCTGTGTGTGTGTGAGAGTGCGACTTGGGTGCCAGTGTGTGTTCCAAAGCCAGTGAAACTTTTTCTCTATTTTGCCAACACACAAAACAAAAGCGTTTCCAGTGCACGTAAAAGTTTCGCAACGATTTCGGTTGGAGCAGAGCGGATGAAAACAAAAAACAGCAACAAAAAATCACACAAAAACAAAACGTTCCAAGTAAACGACGCACGAAGCCTGAAAAGAGTTTGTTGTTGAGCACACGCTCGCACACACACACACACACTCAACTGAATGTGAGTGTTAATGTGGGTGTGAAAATATATACATATGCATGTATATGTATATGTATTTATGCATACGTGTTGGTGTTGTGGGTGTTTCTGGTGGTGGTGGCTTACTTGTGGTTAGTCGCACATTTATGTTTGTGTGTCCTGTGTCTGAATGTTTGTGACAAAGCAAAGTGTCTCCTGCCACTCTCCCCCCCACCACCCCCTCTCCTTCCACCACATGCTGTTGCCACACAATAAAAATGTCCTCAACACAAACTACAATCGACCGCAAACAGTCCAGTTTGACCAGGAATGGAGTAAATGAAGAGTGCCCGGCCCGCACTCTGTCACTCTATCGCTCGCTCCCTCTCGAAACTATTTCCTTTTTTTGGGACATTATTGCGGAGAAACTATTCGTGCAAACAGCAGAATTTTTAAAATGTTTTTCTCTGGTGCAAGTGCAGAGTAGTATTCCAAACTAAACAAATCGTATCGAGTTTGAAAGAATTTAACTTGGGACACAAATAACAGCGATAAAACTGATAGATACACCATTTCCACCAGGAATTTGAGAAAACATACTAAATGCCTGTGGTTATACCAAAAAATCCAATGTGGTTATACCAAAAATCCACTTTCTGCAAATATGTGCAGAATTTCACTTTACTTGAAATGAGTTTTGTCCAAAATGCCGGTTTCTTGGCTCATAGTGCTTGGTGAAAAAACAACAATCAGCGGAGTTCATACTACTTACAAAAGAGCAAGGGTTTAGCAGAGAAAGGGCAGTGTTTTCGACAGGGTATTACGTCTTTGTGCACTTATTTGCAACCCCCAAGAGGAACGGTCCTCAAAGGGCCGAAGTGATTTTCGTTTTGTTTTCGTAAAATTCTAAAATTTTGTGGGTAAATTTTTATAGAGTGACTCGTACAAAAAGTACGAATTTCAAAAATCCGCGTGTACACGCCTAATTTCGCGATTCTGGCCCATTGACCCTAAAGGTCGAAAATCGCAAAATCTATTTATTTTGCAAGCCTACGCAGCCGAAACGAAGTTACGCGAATTTTATAAGTTTAGCTGTATCCATTTGGTCAGTACCAATTTTATCCCTTTTCCATATTTTTCACCTTAAAAGTACGATTAGCAATTGTGGTTTGATTGGTACCATTTTTATCCCGAAGCACAGGGCTTCGTTTATGCTTCTACAACGTCTTAACATCCTGAATAGGAATACAACAATCTGTTGTGTCTTTGGCGGGATGGGGTTGCATTTTAATTAATGTCTCGTGTTTGTTTGGTTATTTAAAAGAAATTACTTTTTGTTATTCACGCAACAAAATGTGACTCCTTGCAATTCTTTAATGGTTTAATTTATATAATCAGACATGGCAGCTCGTAAAGCTTTCTTAGACAAAAGTGTCAATTTCAAACCAGACGTTCATTAGAACCAGGGGATCGTATATATGCTGCAGTGCTCATACGCCATGAAGTCCCCCTGCATAATAAATTGTACTACGGGACGTATCAGTGATATTTATTATATATTTAATGGTCAGTACCAATTTTATCCCTTTTCCACATTTTACACCTTAAAAGTACGATTAGCAATTGTGGTTTGATTGGTACCATTTTTATCCCTTTTTGTCACATTTCTCTCCTGAAAGTATGGATCATGCTATATATGGTGTGCGTTCATGCTACAAAAAGGATTGAACTTACCAAATATCAAGTAAATATAAAGAAGAAATCTTCAAAAAATTGCTGTCGTACATTTCCAATCCATACCGATCTACAACTATTAGATGTATTCTTGGAAATTTTTGACATCCTAGCTTTTTTTCGTTTATATGCTAGCGTGCTTTCAACAAACGGATAGACGGACGGACGGACGGATGATCAAAAATATATATACTTGTAGGGTCTCAGTTCAATATTTCAAGGTGTTACACACCCTCCACCCTTCATATCGAGCCCTTAGCGCGGAATTATCGTAAGCGACATTTTCTGAAAATATTTTTTATTGAATTTATGTTGAATTTAAAATCTCATGGGCTGCTACATAAATAAAAATTGTCAAAATGTCAAAATTGTTAACGTTTATATAAAAAATGGGGCTAAGATTTTATCGTAAGTCGCTGTTCACATTTTCAAAGAAAGCAATTTTATCGTAAGTGACAGTTTATGAATTTAGGCAAAAACTGTCAGATAATGTAAGAGATATTTATAAATCTTTTATATAGGTCTATCAATATATTGATGCAATAATAAGTGTATTTTTAACCCTCGGCCATAGAATGAAGTGTTCGTCTGTCGTTGGTTGAAAGTACGATAGGTTACGAACGAACTACGCTAAGAGGTTCGAAGTTGTTTTATATATTTTTGTATCGATCCAGAAGAAAAAAGTTTATCCACAAGAACTGACAGTAGCTCTAAATTATTGTCTTTTTGGAGAACACAAAGCCTTTTGTATGATTTGTGCCTTCTATACAATAATTTAATATACTTCTTGGAATATTCGTATATTAAGCCAAATACTATATATATGGTTTTGGTATCATTTCCCTATTATTGTGGGTAAACGTTAACATTTATTTAATTCTAATAGTGGCAATTTTGAAACATAATATATGAGCTTAAAATAGTGATGAAAATGGGCACATTGCCCACAATTCAATAGAGTTAAAGAGTAAACAAGTAAAAACGGCATTAAGTTCGGCCGGGCCATGGAATACATTCCATAGAAGCTTTCGATTTTCGTAGAAGTCCAGTAATATTACAGGAAAATATAATTTTTTTAATACAGCCAACCCAAAACAAATAAAAATATAGAAAAAATAATTTTATAAATAAATATAATATTTTTATTATTTCAAACCACGCTTATTAGGAAAGGTTATCAATGAGTTTAGAATATATATAACGAAATAATACTTCAAGTCAATTAAAAAATAAATATTCTTATATCTCCATTATATTTTAATTCCAAATGTACAAATTATGAAAATCCATTATCTCACGTACATAGTGCAAAATAACCTAACTTCATGATTCACCAATTTTTGACGTAAAAGTAAAAAGTTCAAATTTCGAAAAATCTTTTTATTTTGCGTGTCTATGCAGTCAGAGCAATGTATACACCGAATTCCATGATTCTAGCATAGACCATTTGGTTGGTACTATTTTTATCCCTCTGTACCCATTATATCCCTTGAATGTATGAATTTGGAAAAAAAACTTTTATTTTTCGTGTCTACACTGTCGATATTACCTAAAAACTTTTATATGAAATTTAATTATTAATCATAGGAATTCAAGTGTGTCTAAAATAGTTGTTTATTAACGATTTGAATTACTTTACTGTTCATTTTCCCTTTATAAAAGTAGTGTTATTTATTTTATTATTATGTTGTTGGTTTATAGTAAAAAGTGTGTTTTACTAAAATTTCGAGGTTTAATCGAAAAAAACGTATATCGTAAGCGCCATAGTTTTTTCAGTATTTGTAGCCGCAAGTACAATATTTGTATCGCAAGTGCCAAAAGTACCGTATGATGTAAACAAATGATAAATTTTTAATAATAATTCTTTGTTTACGGCGGAATTAAAACATTTTGCATTAAAATATATTTCATTTTATGCAAATAATAATAATCAATAAAAACCTTCTCCTGTAAAATGTGTGTTTTGGCGCTTGCGATCATTCCGCGCTAAGGGCTCGATATGGTAAAGGGTATAAAAATCCAAATATAATTTTAAATAAATTTATTTAATGTAAAACTTTCTACTTCCACTTTCTACCCCATTGCAATTCAATTCGGCGATAAACTGAAATCGGGAAGGATATTTGTATAGGTCCTAGTCACCAACTTCCACAATGCATGTTTCAAGGTAAAATATGACGTGTTCTATCAAATTTATGAAATGTATTCTGTAAATGTAAGTGTTAAGACAGAAAGCTCATTTGTATGGGTGTATATTAAAACCTAAATCGATCTTATCCACGCTACCTGTAATATAATATGTTGTGTCAAATTTGAGGTAAAATATGTGGTTTCTAGAACGAAAAAAGTCTTATCGTGAGCGTCATTTGTACAGGGGATATATATATAAATCTAAACCGTTACAAACAAATGCACAAAGACATAATACCCTAGTGGGTGGTATAAATATTCCCTTATCTAATGTGTAAATGGGCTGTTCGTGATATTCAACAAAAATTAAAAAAGGAGATTGTCATAACTCCTACATTTAAATATTGACATTGTTTTCAAAATAGAACATTTTTTTTGCGCCAGCAAAAAATATTTTATTGAAGTCTGTTCCTAAATCACTGTTTCTCTATGCGAATGTAAAATGTATCAGAAAATATTATACATAGCCACTCGCGATATGTTTGTTGCAAAGTGTTCAATTTTTTTATAATTTTAAATAAAAACAATATTTGGAATTTTGGAAAAATATTTTAAGAAATAAGTAACCATAATCTGAACTGCCTTAATTTTATTTTGGTCAAGGTGGAATTGTGTAATTCCGTTTTTTGAGAAAAACTTGTGTTTTCGATATTATGTAAAATATTGCTCAGGTGGGTGAATAAATAACAATTAATACAGGTTTAATTTTGGTGCTTGCACACACAACTTTTATGCGACCCGGTTTAATGTATATACATTAGGATGGGTCACGAAAATAAATTGCAGCGGTCAGCCCCCCAGAAATGAAGATTGGATTGTTTAATGATGATCGGCAACATATTTCTTCACTGGGTCAAGCCATCTGTTGTGAGCTTTACGCTCCTAAAAGCACCTCTAAAAATCATGTTTTTCTAGTGTATTTTTTTATGTCTAACACTTTAATCCTTATTTTACTTATTCAGAACATCGTATAATATGATCTGCATTTAATGACAGCTGCAGGTAATACCTTATCAATTTTTAAATAGAAATTTCCAGACTTCAACCCACTGGGAAATGGTGTACAACTATTTGGTATGTGGCACTCTCAGTCTCGGTTGGATTACCCGCCTCATTAACTCAAAAAACTATTAAGTAGCCGGGCACTTGTCGTCGCCAACACATCACATCAATCCCTTGTCCTCAGCTCAGTTCAGCGGAACTCTCGTGCTGCGTGCCTCCGCCACCCGCCCCCATTTTGTTATTAAAGTGTAATTGAAAAATTGATTAATCGTTGTTGGTCCTGTCATTGTTTTTTCGACATTTTTTATTGTTGTGTGGCTGCCATTCAGTCATATTTATACGCTTTGGCTATTGTTTCGTTGAAATTAAACTTTCGCTTAAATATCAAACAATAAACAGGACGAGAAGCGAGCAGCGAGCTGGCGACCGATCAGCCAATGTTCTTGATTGAATGCCATGGGAAGACGCAGCCGAGAGTTCGAGGATGTCATCGCTTTACAACATAACACATACACACACGAACACACATACGCACCCATAACGAGTTCAAGGTGGATTTCCCTTATGCTGTGGGGGGCCTGAAATTAATTGTCCGCCTTTGGCATTGACGGCTGTGGCTGCCGGTTGCCGGCTGTCGGCTGCTGGTGTGTGTTTTTGTTGTTATTTTTTATGTCTTACGATTAACTTAAATGTCAGTCAAAAAGTATTTGGCTCAGACGAAGCCCTGTGCTTCGTTTATGCTCCTACAACATCTTAACATCCCGACTAGGAATACAACAATCTGTTGTGTCTTTGGCGGGGTGGGGGTGCATTTTAATTAATGTCTCGTGTTTGTTTGGTTATTTAAAAGAAATTACTTTCTGTTATTCACGCAACAAAATGTGACTCCTTGCAATTGTTTAATGGTTTAATTTATATAATCAGACATGACAGTTCGTAAAGCTTTCTTAGACAAAAGTGTCAATTTCAAACCAGACGTTCAGTCGAACCAGGGGATCGTATATATGCTGCAGTACTCATACGCCATGAAGTCCCCTGTATAATAAATTGTACTCGGGACGTATCAGTGATATTTATTATATATTTAATGTTCATCTCGTAAAATTACTTTCACTAGTCAAATAGTCAAATAGTCAAATAGTCAAATAGTCAAATAGTCAAATAGTCAAATAGTCAAATAGTCAAATAGTCAAATAGTCAAATAGTCAAATAGTCAAATAGTCAAATAGTCAAATAGTCAAATAGTCAAATAGTCAAATAGTCAAATAGTCAAATAGTCAAATAGTCAAATAGTCAAATAGTCAAATAGTCAAATAGTCAAATAGTCAAATAGTCAAATAGTCAAATAGTCAAATAGTCAAATAGTCAAATAGTCAAATAGTCAAATAGTCAAATAGTCAAATAGTCAAATAGTCAAATAGTCAAATAGTCAAATAGTCAAATAGTCAAATAGTCAAATAGTCAAATAGTCAAATAGTCAAATAGTCAAATAGTCAAATAGTCAAATAGTCAAATAGTCAAATAGTCAAATAGTCAAATAGTCAAATAGTCAAATAGTCAAATAGTCAAATAGTCAAATAGTCAAATAGTCAAATAGTCAAATAGTCAAATAGTCAAATAGTCAAATAGTCAAATAGTCAAATAGTCAAATAGTCAAATAGTCAAATAGTCAAATAGTTAAATAGTCAAATAGTCAAATAGTCAAATAGTCAAATAGTCAAATAGTCAAATAGTCAAATAGTCAAATAGTCAAATAGTCAAATAGTCAAATAGTCAAATAGTCAAATAGTCAAATAGTCAAATAGTCAAATAGTCAAATAGTCAAATAGTCAAATAGTCAAATAGTCAAATAGTCAAATAGTCAAATAGTCAAATAGTCAAATAGTCAAATAGTCAAATAGTCAAATAGTCAAATAGTCAAATAGTCAAATAGTCAAATAGTCAAATAGTCAAATAGTCAAATAGTCAAATAGTCAAATAGTCAAATAGTCAAATAGTCAAATAGTCAAATAGTCAAATAGTCAAATAGTCAAATAGTCAAATAGTCAAATAGTCAAATAGTCAAATAGTCAAATAGTCAAATAGTCAAATAGTCAAATAGTCAAATAGTCAAATAGTCAAATAGTCAAATAGTCAAATAGTCAAATAGTCAAATAGTCAAATAGTCAAATAGTCAAATAGTCAAATAGTCAAATAGTCAAATAGTCAAATAGTCAAATAGTCAAATAGTCAAATAGTCAAATAGTCAAATAGTCAAATAGTCAAATAGTCAAATAGTCAAATAGTCAAATAGTCAAATAGTCAAATAGTCAAATAGTCAAATAGTCAAATAGTCAAATAGTCAAATAGTCAAATAGTCAAATAGTCAAATAGTCAAATAGTCAAATAGTCAAATAGTCAAATAGTCAAATAGTCAAATAGTCAAATAGTCAAATAGTCAAATAGTCAAATAGTCAAATAGTCAAATAGTCAAATAGTCAAATAGTCAAATAGTCAAATAGTCAAATAGTCAAATAGTCAAATAGTCAAATAGTCAAATAGTCAAATAGTCAAATAGTCAAATAGTCAAATAGTCAAATAGTCAAATAGTCAAATAGTCAAATAGTCAAATAGTCAAATAGTCAAATAGTCAAATAGTCAAATAGTCAAATAGTCAAATAGTCAAATAGTCAAATAGTCAAATAGTCAAATAGTCAAATAGTCAAATAGTCAAATAGTCAAATAGTCAAATAGTCAAATAGTCAAATAGTCAAATAGTCAAATAGTCAAATAGTCAAATAGTCAAATAGTCAAATAGTCAAATAGTCAAATAGTCAAATAGTCAAATAGTCAAATAGTCAAATAGTCAAATAGTCAAATAGTCAAATAGTCAAATAGTCAAATAGTCAAATAGTCAAATAGTCAAATAGTCAAATAGTCAAATAGTCAAATAGTCAAATAGTCAAATAGTCAAATAGTCAAATAGTCAAATAGTCAAATAGTCAAATAGTCAAATAGTCAAATAGTCAAATAGTCAAATAGTCAAATAGTCAAATAGTCAAATAGTCAAATAGTCAAATAGTCAAATAGTCAAATAGTCAAATAGTCAAATAGTCAAATAGTCAAATAGTCAAATAGTCAAATAGTCAAATAGTCAAATAGTCAAATAGTCAAATAGTCAAATAGTCAAATAGTCAAATAGTCAAATAGTCAAATAGTCAAATAGTCAAATAGTCAAATAGTCAAATAGTCAAATAGTCAAATAGTCAAATAGTCAAATAGTCAAATAGTCAAATAGTCAAATAGTCAAATAGTCAAATAGTCAAATAGTCAAATAGTCAAATAGTCAAATAGTCAAATAGTCAAATAGTCAAATAGTCAAATAGTCAAATAGTCAAATAGTCAAATAGTCAAATAGTCAAATAGTCAAATAGTCAAATAGTCAAATAGTCAAATAGTCAAATAGTCAAATAGTCAAATAGTCAAATAGTCAAATAGTCAAATAGTCAAATAGTCAAATAGTCAAATAGTCAAATAGTCAAATAGTCAAATAGTCAAATAGTCAAATAGTCAAATAGTCAAATAGTCAAATAGTCAAATAGTCAAATAGTCAAATAGTCAAATAGTCAAATAGTCAAATAGTCAAATAGTCAAATAGTCAAATAGTCAAATAGTCAAATAGTCAAATAGTCAAATAGTCAAATAGTCAAATAGTCAAATAGTCAAATAGTCAAATAGTCAAATAGTCAAATAGTCAAATAGTCAAATAGTCAAATAGTCAAATAGTCAAATAGTCAAATAGTCAAATAGTCAAATAGTCAAATAGTCAAATAGTCAAATAGTCAAATAGTCAAATAGTCAAATAGTCAAATAGTCAAATAGTCAAATAGTCAAATAGTCAAATAGTCAAATAGTCAAATAGTCAAATAGTCAAATAGTCAAATAGTCAAATAGTCAAATAGTCAAATAGTCAAATAGTCAAATAGTCAAATAGTCAAATAGTCAAATAGTCAAATAGTCAAATAGTCAAATAGTCAAATAGTCAAATAGTCAAATAGTCAAATAGTCAAATAGTCAAATAGTCAAATAGTCAAATAGTCAAATAGTCAAATAGTCAAATAGTCAAATAGTCAAATAGTCAAATAGTCAAATAGTCAAATAGTCAAATAGTCAAATAGTCAAATAGTCAAATAGTCAAATAGTCAAATAGTCAAATAGTCAAATAGTCAAATAGTCAAATAGTCAAATAGTCAAATAGTCAAATTGTCAAATTGTCAAATTGTCAAATTGTCAAATTGTCAAATTGTCAAATTGTCAAATTGTCAAATTGTCAAATTGTCAAATTGTCAAATTGTCAAATTGTCAAATTGTCAAATTGTCAAATTGTCAAATTGTCAAATTGTCAAATTGTCAAATTGTCAAATTGTCAAATTGTCAAATTGTCAAATTGTCAAATTGTCAAATTGTCAAATTGTCAAATTGTCAAATTGTCAAATTGTCAAATTGTCAAATAGTCAAATAGTCAAATAGTCAAATAGTCAAATAGTCAAATAGTCAAATAGTCAAATAGTCAAATAGTCAAATAGTCAAATAGTCAAATAGTCAAATAGTCAAATAGTCAAATAGTCAAATAGTCAAATAGTCAAATAGTCAAATAGTCAAATAGTCAAATAGTCAAATAGTCAAATAGTCAAATAGTCAAATAGTCAAATAGTCAAATAGTCAAATAGTCAAATAGTCAAATAGTCAAATAGTCAAATAGTCAAATAGTCAAATAGTCAAATAGTCAAATAGTCAAATAGTCAAATAGTCAAATAGTCAAATAGTCAAATAGTCAAATAGTCAAATAGTCAAATAGTCAAATGGTCAAATAGTCAAATAGTCAAATAGTCAAATAGTCAAATAGTCAAATAGTCAAATAGTCAAATAGTCAAATAGTCAAATAGTCAAATAGTCAAATAGTCAAATAGTCAAATAGTCAAATAGTCAAATAGTCAAATAGTCAAATAGTCAAATAGTCAAATAGTCAAATAGTCAAATAGTCAAATAGTCAAATAGTCAAATAGTCAAATAGTCAAATAGTCAAATAGTCAAATAGTCAAATAGTCAAATAGTCAAATAGTCAAATAGTCAAATAGTCAAATAGTCAAATAGTCAAATAGTCAAATAGTCAAATAGTCAAATAGTCAAATAGTCAAATAGTCAAATAGTCAAATAGTCAAATAGTCAAATAGTCAAATAGGCAAATAGTCAAATAGTCAAATAGTCAAATAGTCAAATAGTCAAATAGTCAAATAGTCAAATAGTCAAATAGTCAAATAGTCAAATAGTCAAATAGTCAAATAGTCAAATAGTCAAATAGTCAAATAGTCAAATAGTCAAATAGTCAAATAGTCAAATAGTCAAATAGTCAAATAGTCAAATAGTCAAATAGTCAAATAGTCAAATAGTCAAATAGTCAAATAGTCAAATAGTCAAATAGTCAAATAATCAAATAGTCATATAATCAAATAGTTAACAAATTACATATTTATAAATTCAAATAGTTAAGCATTAAAATAGTATAATAATAAAATAGTAATAATCAAATAAATAGTCACATAGTCAACCATTAAACTAATTATATAGTCATATATTCAAACAATAAAATAATCAATTAAAATATAGTCAACTAGTTAAATAGTCATATATTTAAATAATCAAACAGCTAAATAGTAAAATGAAGAAGTAGTCATATATTAAAGTAGTCTAATAATCAAATAGTCTCATAGTCAAATATGTAGTTATGTAGTTATATATTCAATGCGACTTATGATAGAACTTTAAGGCAAATATTTTTGTAGAACACCCCCTGTTTTAGGAGTGTGTATACTAAAAAGAACCCTATATTGGGGAGCTAGAGGATTAAAATATTCCACAAATGATCTCAATACGTAAGCTATGGAAAAGCCGATAAACGTGTATTTTGTTAACTCCTCAGTGCTCCACAGTGTAATTAATCCCACAGATATTTATTTTAGGAGGATGTCTTTTGGTAGGAGCAAAAAGTCTAACGCATAAAATTGAAAAACTTAAAAAAAAATATTATACTATCACTCTACAGGATAGAAGGGTATATATCATTTGAAATGAACAAATGATATAAGATCCTAAGTATGCTTTAGCCTAATCCGTTCCACGATGTTTTAAGCTATTTAAATCATTTTTGTCCCACCGACTGTCTGGCCGACTGGTATACATGGTATCTTTCGAAAGAGTTAAGGAATTTTAGTCTAGTGTTAAAAAATTGATTTGTGTCCTGTTCAAAAGTGTCTACTGCGAAAAATGCCTCTTTGTCCAAACGTTTTCAATTATTTGATTGATATTTGCATTGAATTGTTCTTAAGAATTTTTTTGATCGAAGAAACATCTGCCTAAATACCGATTCGATTCCCGTCACTCTCCAACCCCCCCTTCCCAAGGCTATATATAATTGTTATAATTCTGAGCAGATGCTTAGCACCCGCTGTGTGATGTTCCGGCCCTCTCTGTTTAACCAAAATTGTTACAGACTTACAGTCGTGCAACCAGTTGGTATGTACGTATGTATGTATGGCCACCTACGTGTTGTATTAACTGCGGATATACGTGTACTTGTATTTTTTCACATTTAAATCGAACTCCAAACAAATGCAAATCTTTAATCGATTTTTATTTTTATTTAAGCGCCTTTCTTTGTGCGTTTGAATATTTTATTGAAATAAAATCGACAAGAATGGTTTCACGCTTCACACCAATCGTCGTTGTCGGTCGCCACCACCAGCGCCACCACCTCCCATCACACCAACGCCACAAGCCAGATACGAAAAAAAAAACACTTTCCAAATATAATAAAAATTTGTGTATGTGCGTACTTTGACGATTTGCAGTTAAGCTGCTTTATGTTGTTTGTCAATTTCCGAATGCCGATGATTGAGAGATACTATCCCAGAGATACTCGTCGTCGTCGTCGTTGCTGCCACGGAGTTGTACGTATGTACGTACGCATCCATCCATCCACTCACACATAAAAAATGCCCTCTATTTTTAATACCGGTTACGAATCTAAAAAATCGACTTATCCTTTTTCGTTTTGTGCTCCTGTTTTGTTGGCCGTCGGCGGCACACTGTGGCACGTGGTGTGGGAAGAGGAAAGAACTATTTAGGAATTTTGGATTTATTTAGTTTATATGGAAATATTTAATCTCTAGAAACTAAGGGAAAAGATTTTCAAAATTAAATTTAAAGTTTAAGGACATTATTGGACTATACTCCAGGACTACACTTAAACTTGCCTCAGAGTAAGGTTCCTATTTTTAGCTCAAATGTGCCATTGTGCGGCCTCTTTTTTCTGGCTTTCTCATGCTTCTGTCAATAGGAGGTATACATAGAGAAAATGTTTCTCCCAGAGTCCTAGTGGTACGAGGAATGTATGTAGTTAATCCTGTTGGTCCTAGTATAAGGGAAGAGCAATAAAGTATATATCTCTCCGAGAGCGATCCTTGCAATAATTTCTCTAAGTGTATACATTTTTT
>CANDYM010000409.1:28119-50448 GCA_947397865.1 Polietes domitor
CAATTCAATGCAAATATCAATCAAATAATTCAAAACGTTTGGACAAAGAGGCATTTTTCGCAGTAGACACTTTTGAACAGGACACAAATCAATTTTTTAACACTAGACTAAAATTCCTTAACTCTTTCGAAAGATACCATGTATACCAGTCGGCCAGACAGTCGGTGGGACAAAAATGATTTAAATAGCTTAAAACATCGTGAAACGGATTAGGCTAAAGCATACTTAGGATCTTATATCATTTGTTCATTTCAAATGATATATACCCTTCTATCCTGTAGAGTGATAGTATAATATTTTTTTTTAAGTTTTTCAACTACTCCTTTTATGCGTTAGACTTTTTGCTCCTACCAAAAGACATCCTCCTAAAATAAATATCTGTGGGATTAATTACACTGTGGAGCACTGAGGAGTTAACAAAATACACGTTTATCTGATTTTCCATAGCTTACGCATTGAGATCATTTGTGGAACATTTTAATCCTCTAGCTCCCCAATATAGGGGTCTTTTTAGTATACACACCCCTAAAACAGGGGATGTTCTACAAAAATATTTGCCTTAAATTTCTACCATAAGTCGCATTGAATATATAACTACATGAATATATAAAACTATTTGATTATTAGACTACTTTAATATATGACTATTTCCTAATTTTACTATTTAGCTGTTTGATTATTTAAATATATGACTATTTAACTAGTTGACTATATTTTAATTGATTATTTTATTGTTTGAATATATGGACTATATAATTAGTTTAATGGTTGACTATGTGACTATTTATTTGATTATTACTATTTGATTATTTTACTATTTGATTGATTAACTATTGGAATTTATAAATATGTAATTTGTTAACTCTTTGATTTTTTGACTATTTGACTATTTGAATATTTGACTATTTGACTATTTGACTATTTGACTATTTGACTATTTGACTATTTGACTATTTGACTATTTGACTATTGACTATTTGACTATTTGACTATTTGACTATTTGACTATTTGACTATTTGACTATTTGACTATTTGACTATTTGACTATTTGACTATTTGACTATTTGACTATTTGACTATTTGACTATTTGACTATTTGACTATTGACTATTTGACTATTTGACTATTTGACTATTTGACTATTTGACTATTTGACTATTTGACTATTTGACTATTTGACTATTTGACTATTTGACTATTTGACTATTTGACTATTTGACTATTTGACTATTTGACTATTTGACTATTTGACTATTTGACTATTTGACTATTTGACTATTTGACTATTTGACTATTTGACTATTTGACTATTTGACTATTTGACTATTTGACTATTTGACTATTTGACTATTTGACTATTTGACTATTTGACTATTTGACTATTTGACTATTTGACTATTTGACTATTTGACTATTTGACTATTTGACTATTTGACTATTTGACTATTTGACTATTTGACTATTTGACTATTTGACTATTTGACTATTTGACTATTTGACTATTTGACTATTTGACTATTTGACTATTTGACTATTTGACTATTTGACTATTTGACTATTTGACTATTTGACTATTTGACTATTTGACTATTTGACTATTTGACTATTTGACTATTTGACTATTTGACTATTTGACTATTTGACTATTTGACTATTTGACTATTTGACTATTTGACTATTTGACTATTTGACTATTTGACTATTTGACTATTTGACTATTTGACTATTTGACTATTTGACTATTTGACTATTTGACTATTTGACTATTTGACTATTTGACTATTTGACTATTTGACTATTTGACTATTTGACTATTTGACTATTTGGACTATTTGACTATTTGACTATTTGACTATTTGACTATTTGACTATTGACTATTTGACTATTTGACTATTTGACTATTTGACTATTTGACTATTTGACTATTTGACTATTTGACTATTTGACTATTTGACTATTTGACTATTTGACTATTTGACTATTTGACTATTTGACTATTTGACTATTTGACTATTTGACTATTTGACTATTTGACTATTTGACTATTTGACTATTTGACTATTTGACTATTTGACTATTTGACTATTTGACTATTTGACTATTTGACTATTTGACTATTTGACTATTTGACTATTTGACTATTTGACTATTTGACTATTTGACTAGTGAAAGTAATTTTAAGAGATGAACATTAAATATATAATAAATATCACTGATACGTCCCGTAGTACAATTTATTATACAGGGGACTTCATGGCGTATGAGTACTGCAGCATATATACGATCCCCTGGTTCTACTGAACGACTGGTTTGAAATTGACACTTTTGTCTAAGAAAGCTTTACGAGCTGTCATGTCTGATTATATAAATTAAACCATTAAACAATTGCAAGGAGTCACATTTTGTTGCGTGAATAACAGAAAGTAATTTCTTTTAAATAACCAAACAAACACGAGACATTAATTAAAATGCACCCCCACCCCGCCAAAGACACAACAGATTGTTGTATTCCTAGTCGGGATGTTAAGACGTTGTAGGAGCATAAACGAAGCACAGGGCTTCGTCTGAGCCAAATACTTTTTGACTGACATTTAAGTTAATCGTAAGACATAAAAAATAACAACAAAAACACACACCAGCAGCCGACAGCCGGCAACCGGCAACCGGCAGCCACAGCCGTCAATGCCAAAGGCGGACAATTAATTTCAGGCCCCCCACAGCATAAGGGAAATCCACCTTGAACTCGTTATGGGTGCGTGTGTGTGTTCGTGTGTGTATGTGTTTTGTTGTAAAGCGATGACATCCTTGAACTCTCGGCTGCGTCTTCCCATGGCATTCAATCAAGAACATTGGCTGATCGGTCGCCAGCTCGCTGCTCGCTTCTTGTCCTGTTCATTGTTTGATATTTAAGCGAAAGTTTAATTTCAACGAAACAATAGCCAAAGCGTATAAATATGACTGAATGGCAGCCACACAACAATAAAAAATGTCGAAAAAACAATGACAGGACCAACAACGATTAATCAATTTTTCAATTACACTTTAATAACAAAATGGGGGCGGGTGGCGGAGGCACGCAGCACGAGAGTTGCGCTGAACTGAGCTGAGAACAAGGGATTGATGTGATGTGTTGGCGACGACAAGTGCCCGGCTACTTAATAGTTTTTTGAGTTAATGAGGCGGGTAATCCAACCGAGACTGAGAGTGCCACATACCAAATAGTTGTACACCATTTCCCCAGTGGATTTAAGTCAGGAAATTTCTGTCAGCTGCAGCTGCCATTAAATGCAGATTATATTATACGATGTTCTGAATAAGTAAAATAAGGATTGAAGTGTTAGACATAAAAAAATACACTAGAAAAACATGATTTTTAGAGGTGTTTTCAAGAGCATTTAGCTCACAGATGGCTTGACCCAGTGACGAAATATGCTGCAGATCATCATTAAATAATACAATCTTCATTTCTGGGGGGTGACCGCTGCAATTTATTTTCGTTACCCATCCTAATTTATATATTAAACCGGGTCGCATATAAGTTGTGTTTGCAAGCACCAAAATTAAACCTGTATTAATTGTTATTTATTCACCCACCCACCTGAGCAATATTTTACATAATATCGAAAAACACAAGTTTTTCTCAAAAAACGGAATTACACAATTCCACCTTGACCAAAATAAAATTAAGGCAGGTCAGGTTATGGTTACTTAGTTCTTAGAATATTTTTCCAAAATTCCAAATATTGTTTTTATTTAAAATTATAAAAAATTGAACACTTTGCAACAAACATATCGCGAGTGGCTATGTATAATTTTTATCTGATGCATTTTAAATTCGCATAGAAACAGTGATTTAGGAACAGACTTCAATAAAATAGTTTTTGCTGGCGCAAAAAAAATTTTCTATTTTGAAAACAAAGCCAATATTTAAATGGCAATCTCCTTTTTTAATTTTTGTTGAAATATCACGAACAGCCCCTTTAGACATTAGATAACGGAATATTTATACCACCCACTAGGGTATTATGCCTTTGTGAATTTGTTTGTAACACCTAAAAGGAAACGGTTTAGATTTATATAAAGCCCCTGTACAAATGACGCTCACGATACCTCAAATTTGACACAACACATTATATTCCAGGTAGCGTGGATAAGATCGATTTAGGTTTTAATATACCCCCATACAAATGAACTTTCGGTCTTAAAATTTACATTTACAGAATACATTTCATAAATTTGATAGAACCCGTTATATTTTACCTTGAAACATGGAAGCATTATGGAAGTTGGCTGAGTAGGACCTATACAAATATCCTTCCCGATTTCAGTTTCTTTACCGAATTGAATTACAATGGGGTAGAAAGTGGAAGTAGAAAGTTTTACATTAAATAAATTTATTTAAAATTATATTTGGATTTTTATTCACTTTACCATATGAAGGGTGGAGGGTGTGTAACACCTAGGGTTTGCATCCCGGGATTTCCCGCGGGAATTCAGTAGAAATTTTTACATATTTCTTCGCATATTTTTCCATCATTTTCACAATAAAAATGTTGTACAATAATTTAGCTCATATTGATTTTAATTAGGTATGTCAAATATTGCAGTTCGATGGCAAAATATTTGTAAGCTGCGTTTTATATCCGAAATACGCCCAAAATTCACACTTTCAAGGTTTACCTGTCAAACTCCATATAAAAAATTTAAAAACCTGGAAGAAGTCGATTTTGGGCGTGTATCTGAACGCCCAAATAAATAAAGTCAGTCGTTTGAAAATATTTTAAACAACGATATAGAAAACGCAAGTAACAATACAGAGAGCGAAGTTTGCTTAGCCGCATGGAAAAGGGACAAATAAAAATTTGTAAAGGAAAATGGCCTTTCAAATAGAGAAATTGCGAGACAGATCAGTAGATCGGAGAAGGTGGTAAGAAATTACTTACGATTAAATGACAAATACGGTGTTCCTCCCTCAAAATATATGCGAAATACCAAAGTCACCAAACGTCAAATCAACATATTTATGGAGGAGGCCACTAAAAATCGACTATCCTCATCCCAAATATTGGCTAAATTTCAGCTTCCAATTGGAAAGCGGAGAATCCAACAGATTTTAAGCGCTGACAAAAACATAAAGTGGAAAAAACCCTACAAAAAACCCCAATTGACAACAAAACATAAAGTGGCTAGATTAGCTTTTGCGAAAAAGCACATGGCGTGGACAGAAAATTGGCAAAAGGTTATTTTTTCCGACCAAAAATAAGTTTAATCTGGATGAACCGGATGGTTTCAGTTATTATTGGCACGATCTTCGCGGAAATAACCCTCCACGACTAAGTCGTAACTTCGGAGGAGGTTCCGTCATGATATGGGGAGCTTTTTCTTACCATGGAAAACTAAAGTTATGCTTTGTTCCAACAAAGATGGACTATGCAAACTACATTGAAATGTTAGACGACGTTTTAATTGAATATTTGGAAGAGAAGGACCATTCACGTGTCTAAGCTATCTAAAGAGTTTTTTTCATCCCGTTCAATGCCCTTACTTGACTGGCCAGCTTTAAGCCCTGACTTGAACCCAATCGAAAATCTTAGGGGAATTATTGCAAGAGCTGTATACACCAATGGGAGACAATATTCAACGGTTCATGAACTAAAAACATCAATTTTACAAGCTTGAATAGATTTGGATTTTTTATTGGCACACTCCCTGCTCGGATTTTTCAAACAATCAACAAAAACGGAGGTCCAACCACATATTAAAAATTTAATTTTCATATTTAAGTTAAGTTAAACGTATTTTTTGATATGTTAGTACTGTGCGGCTAAACAAATTTCGCATAAAAACTGAATTAATTGTGATTACTCTGATTTAGCGTTATAGCTTGAACTTGAAACCCTATTTTTCTGTTATTTTATAATAAAAAAGAAATACAAAACAACTTATGTCCATATTTAATATTAAAATATTTGTTTTTATCAAATTAAAAAAACTATAAGCAAATTTCGCTAACTGTATTGTATTAAAAAGTCAAAATAGCTGTCTAAGAAAAGAATTTATAGTTTTCGAAGCGACAGGACAAAGAACAGACAACATAAATATTTTATTTAATGCTCTACTGACTACATCTGTTGAATGTGAACGATCGTTCTCCGTCGCGTCCACATTTTTAAATAAAATAAGAAATATCTCTTAATTCAAATATATAATTGCAAATTTTGATTGCATACATATAATTAATTTTGAAACTTGAAAAGTTGTTTGGATTGAATTCTGTAACAGGTTCGTTGTGAAATATATATTTATTTTACTGAACTGGGAAACTCTCCTGGCTCAAGACCATATTCTATATTTTATAGAATGCAAATAGCATTTATTATTTGGCTGCACACTACCATATCACGATTTGCACCCTGTGAAAGGTTTCGCCAGGTGGCTTCGCAACGACTTTTCAACAAAATGCCCGGAATCTTTAAGTAAATGATTTTCACAAACGAACGAGAAGTATAACTCACTTGCCGAATATTCGTTAAAAAAAGTAATAAAGCACACATGGCACCTTAATAAAATGTGAATGTTTTATTAGAAAAAAAAAATAACCTTAACTCATGGTAAATAATACATTGACGATTCCCGTTTCCCGGGAAATAAAAAGTACGGGAAAATGCAAACCCTAGTAACACCTTGAAATATTGAACTGAGACCCTACAAGCATATATATATTTTTGATCATCCGTCCGTCCGTCTATCCGTTTGTTGAAAGCACGCTAGCATCTAAACGAAAAAAAGCTAGGATGTCCAAAATTTCCAAGAATACATCTAATAGTTGTAGATCGGTATGGATTGGAAATGGACGACAACAATTTTTTGAAGATTTCTTCTTTATATTTACTTGATATTTGGTAAGTTCAATCCTTTTTGTAGCATGAACGCACACCATATATAGCATGATCCATACTTTCAGGAGAGAAATGTGACAAAAAGGGTTAAAAATGGTACCAATCAAACCACAATTGCTAATCGTACTTTTAAGGTGTAAAATGTGGAAAAGGGATAAAATTGGTACTGACCATTAAATATATAATAAATATCACTGATACGTCCCGTAGTACAATTTATTATGCAGGGGGACTTCATGGCGTATGAGCACTGCAGCATATATACGATCCCCTGGTTCTAATGAACGTCTGGTTTGAAATTGACACTTTTGTCTAAGAAAGCTTTACGAGCTGCCATGTCTGATTTTATAAATTAAACCATTAAAGAATTGCAGGGAGTGAATGACAGAAAGTAATTTGTTTTAAATAACCAAACAAACACGAGACATTAATTAAAATGCACCCCCATCCCGCCAAAGACACAACAGATTGTTGTATTCCTAGTCGGGATGTTAATACGTTGTAGGAGCATAAACGAAGCCCTGTGCTTCGTACCAATCAAACCACAATTGCTAATCGTACTTTTAAGGTGTAAAATGTGGAAAAGGGATATAATTGGTACTGACCAAATGGATACAGCTAAACTTATAAAATTCGCGTAACTTCGTTTCGGCTGCGTAGACTTGCAAAATAAATAGATTTTTCGATTTTCGACCTAGGCCAGAATCGTAAAATTAGGCGTGTACACGCGGATTTTTGAAATTCGTACTTTTTGTACGAATCACTCTATAAAAATTTACCCACAACATTTTAGAACTTTACTATTATTTCGTCTCAGATCACGAATACGAAAACAAAACGAAAATCACTACGGCTTTTTGAGGACCGTTCCTCTTGGGAGTTACAAATAAGTGCACAAAGACGTAATACCCTGGCGAAAACAATGTCCTTGCTCTTTTATAAGTAGTACGAACTCCGCTGATTGTTGTTTTTCACCAAGCACTATGGGTCAAGAAACCGGAATTTTGGACAAAACTCATTTCAAGTAAAGTGAAATTCTGCACATATTTGCAGAAAGTGGATACATTGTGGAATTTTTGGTATAACCACAGGCATTTCGCATGTTTTCTCAAATTCCTTGTGGAAATGGTGTATCTATCAGTTTTATCGCTGTTATTTGTGTCCCAAGTTAAATTCTTTCAAACTCGATACGATTTGTTTAGTTTGGAATACTACTCTGCACTTGCACCAGAGAAAAACATTTTAAAAATTCTGCTGTTTGCACGAATAGTTTCTCCGCAATAAAGTCCCAAAAAAAGGAAATAGTTTCGAGAGGGAGCGAGCGATAGAGCGACAGAGTGCGGGCCGGGCACTCTTCATTTACTCCATTCCTGGTCAAACTGGAGTGGTTGCGGTCGATTGTAGTTTGTGTTGAGGACATTTTTATTGTGTGGCAACAGCATGTGGTGGAAGGAGAGGGGGTGGTGGGGGTTAGAGTGGCAGGAGACACTTTGCTTTGTCACAAACATTCAGACACAGGACACACAAACATAAATGTGCGACTAACCACAAGTAAGCCACCACCACCAGAAACACCCACAACACCAACACGTATGCATAAATACATATACATATACATGCATATGTATATATTTTCACACCCACATTAACACTCACATTCAGTTGAGTGTGTGTGTGTGCGAGCGTGTGCTCAACAACAAACTCTTTTCAGGCTTCGTGCGTCGTTTACTTGGAACGTTTTGTTTTTGTGTGATTTTTTTGTTGCTGTTTTTTTTTTGTTTTCATCCGCTCGTTCGTTCGCTCTGCTCCAACCGAAATCGTTGCGAAACTTTTACGTGCACTGGAAACGCTTTTGTTTTGTGTGTTGGCAAAATAGAGAAAAAGTTTCACTGGCACCCAAGTCGCACTCTCACACATACACAGGCACACTCGCACGCATCCAGATGGCCCAGCATTTGGATGGCGGAGCAAAAAACAGCAGATCCAATGCAATTTTTTATTTTCTTTTCTTTTTTCGGGGAAATTTTCACAATTTTTACTATTTTTTGCACTTTGAATTTTGGGAACTGGCAAAATGCTTGGTTGCGGCTCGTTTCACTTTTCACTTCATTTCAATCCGTGTTGGCCAAAACAAAATATTATTTTCCCGACAACAGACCGTACGTTCGTTCGCCAGCTCGCTTGCCAGCAGTTCAGTCTTCTTAACGTTTTTTCTACCTTTTCCGTACTGACAACAACAACGTAATGCAGGCAGGTACGTTCAACCAAGTTTTCTCCATAAAAATTCATTTAGACTAACCAACCAACACACACACACGCACATATATTCTAATACCTAGACAAACAGAACACACATCGGTCGGCGCGCACGTTTGTGTGTGTGTGTGTAGGTGCAGTGTGAGTACATTACTGGCAAAAGCCGAGGAGGTACAACCAACACATGCAACAGCGACGCTCACACTTAGTCGTGCCTGGGTTGGTGTTGGTATTGGCGCTTCCCAGTAGCCATGGCAATACAATGCCTCAGCGGTGTGGGCCTTGCCACTTGGACACTCTTACAACGCGCCACATCTGTGCTGTCCACTTTAATGACGTCATTTCTTGGACTGGCAACGGTAGTGAATGACCCCCGTACCCATCCCCCACCATACCAAATAAAATGGGAAATGCACAAGCACCACTACAATTTCTGTTACTGTTATACTTACATTAGGGTGGTTTAATTTTTTCGAAGTTGTATCTTTGAGCGAAATCTAATATCCGACCATAGTAGTTGTTGAGCCATAAGCAAAAGTTTGTTTGGTCAAAACCAAGAGATTCGAGTGGACTTTTCTGTTTTGTTTTGAATTTCAGCACAACACTTCTAGTGTGAACTCATTAATGTGCAAATGAAGGTCAATTTATTTAGGTCATAATTGGAGGAAGGGGGGTCAGAAACCACTACCATTTGTTTAAGGGTTTGTGTAGAGTGAAGAGAAAATGGAGAATATTCGAAATTGTTCTATCTTTTTCGCTATAGGAAACATAAGAAGTCAAATATAGGGCGGGCCATTTAAAATTTTAAATTAGAATCGGCATAAAAATACTGATTATTTTTTCAAATTTCATTTATTTCTGGAAAGGTTGTAAAGGGTGATTTTTTTAAAAGCTATAGGAAAGTTTTTCAAAAAAAAACACATAAAATTCAGAAAAATGTATGAAATCTTTATTTGAATCGATAGTACGGTCCATATAATTTAATGTTTGAAGATTATTTCATGCAAATGTTGACCATGACTGCGCCTCAAATGGTTCATCCGCTTAGTCCAATTTTGGCATAATCTTTCCAACATTTCGGCCGGTATCTCACGAATTGAAGCGGTCTTGTCTGTATAGACATGAGCTTTAACATAGCCACACGCAAAACAGTATAAAGGCGTTAAATCGCACGATCTAGGCGGCCAATTGACCGGTCCCGAACGTGAAATAAAATGTTCACCGAACTCGCCTCTCAATAAGTCCATTGTTGCGCGTGCTGTGTGGCATGTGACACCGTCTTGTTGAAACCACATGTCATGCAAGTCAAGCTCTTGCATTTTGGGCAAAAAAAAAAGTTGGATATCATCTCACGGTAGCGTTCACCATTCACAGTTACGTTACGATTCGCATCATCTTCGAAGAAGTACGGTCCAATGATGCCACAAGCCCATAAACCGCACCAAACTGTGACTTTTTCTGGATGCTTTGGTAGCTCTTGCAATGCTCCTGGCTGATATTCACTCCAAAATCGACAATTCTGCCTATTTACGTACCCATTGAGCTAAAAATGAGCTTCGTCGCTGAACACAAATTTTCGGTAAAAAAGTGGATCTTCGGCTTTCTTGAACTTTCTTAACAGAGCACGCATTTTGATAATAAAATTGAATAATTTGCAAGCGTTGTTCGTTTGTAAGACGATTCATGGTTAAATTATAGACCAAACTGAAGATGTTTGACCGTGAAACAAAACACGAAACGCGCGTCAGCTGTATAAACCAGTGTTGCCAAAAAGATAATAGCTAAAAAATCACCCTTTATTTATATTTTCAAAAAGCTTAAATACCATAAATATTGGTAGTTAGTGGGTGCTACAGTTGGTTATATTTTCATTCTATTTTAATTACAAATTCTGAAAATCCAACTTCTTGATACAACCAATTTTTGCCGTAAAAGAAAAAGTACGAATTTCGATTATTTATTTTGAGTGTCTATACAGTCAGCGGAATGTATACACCGAATTCCATGATTCCAGCTGCGGCCATTTGGTTGGTACTACTTTTACCCCCTTAAGAGTATAACTATCTAAAATCTCTTTATTTGACGTTTCTACCCAATTAGAATTTCATCATTCTAGCTCTAGTCGTTTAGTTGGTACTATTGTTATCCCCCTGTACCATTGTATTCCTTGAAAGTACGAATTTCGAAAAATCCGTTTCTTTTCCGTGTCTACACAGTCAGAGGAACGTATATTCCGAATTTCATGACTCTAGCTGCGGTTATTTGATTGGTACTATTTTATCCCCTTTTTCCATTTTAACCCCAAAAAGTACGAATTTTGAAAAATCCGTTTATTTTCCATGTCAACGTAGTCAGAGGAATGTATACTCCGAATTTCATGACTCTAGCTGCGGTCATTTGATTGGTACTATTTTTATACCGTTTTTCCATTTTGACCCCAAAAAGAACGAATTTCGAAAAATCCATTTCTTTTCCATGTCTACACAGTCAGAGGAACGTCTACTCCGAATTTCATGTGTCTAGCTGCGGTCATTTGATTGGTACTATTTTATCCCTTTTTTTTCATTTTAACCCCATAAAGTACGAATTTTAAAAAATCCGTGTATTTTACGTGTCTATGCAATCAGGAATGTATACATATATTTTTATCCCTCTATTCCCATTTTACCCCTTAAAAGTACGAATTTGGAAAAAAATATATTATATTTTATATTATGTATCTACTCAATTAGAGGAATGTACACAACGAATTTCATGTTTCTAGCTGTTGTCGTTTAATATGTACCATTTTTATCCCTTTCTGGCCCCATTTCACCCCCTACAAATAACAATCACTTTATGGTGCACGATTTTGCAATAAGGGGAATGTGCATACCAAATATCAAGCAAATATAAACAGACATATTCACAAAAACGCTAAAATATTAGCGATTATTATGGGTATTTTTAGTCCTTGTGAGGGAAATTTTTTCCCTCTGGACCGATTTCGCCCAGTTTCAATCCCAACCGATCTACGACAATAAGACGCATTTATGGAAAATTTGAACGTTCTAGCTCCATTCGTTTAGAATCTGGAGTGCTTTCAACAGACGGACGGACGGACATGGCTAGATCGTCTTAGAATTTTATGACGATCAAGAATATATATACTTTATAGGGTCTCAGGTCGATATTTCAAGGTGTTACAAACGGAATGACAAAGTTAGTATACCCCCATCCTGGAGGTTGAGGTTATAAAAATGTTATTTGATTTTAAATCTATATTCAAAACTTGATGAATCAATTAAATCATGTTTTTAATATTTATAAAAAATGCAATTATTTATTTAATCAATATAATATTATATTAATTAAAAACTAATGTCGATAATTTCGCTTTAATAGAAATTTATAATTTACTTTTAGGTTCGCAATAAATTAAAATTTGAATTGAATCTGCGAATTTTTTAATTGAATTTGAATTTATTTATTTGTGTGTACTGTATTGATAATTTGGAAAAAGGCATTCAAGTTGATGTAAATAATAAACATCAAAAGCGTTTGATAAAGTTCCGCATAATATTCTGATATTTAAGTCGGGTTTCATTCTAATATTCTCGACTGGCTCCGGTCTTATTTATGATATTATACGATTTATACTCATTCATCTGGTTAACCTTAGGGCAGTGCTTTATTTTATTATTTATTTTTATTATTTTCAAAATTGCAATTTTTTATTGTTTTCTTTATTCTAGGCTTCTGTTTTATGAATGAATGTATTGAATGGTGTGAAATTTCTTCAGAGTGGCTTAGATATATTTATGCTTTGGTCTAAGTGCATGGCATGTGTACTTTATTACTTGGTGCGATTTTTTAAACGCAAATTTGGCAAGTGAGTTGTGCTTCTCGTTCTTTTGTGAGAATCATCATCTGTTTGATCATCATCGGGTTTGATGTTCAAAAGTCGCTGCGAAGCCACTTGAAAAGACTTTTGACATGGTCGAAATCATGATCGTGGTAGTCTGCAGCCAAGTAATAAATGTCACCATGCCATTTGTAAATAAATTTGCATTCTATTAAATATAGAAGCAAAATGGTCTTGAGCCAGGACAATATCCCAGTTCAAATCAAACATTTTTTTAATTTGTTAAAATATCTATATAAAAATTTATAATTTATAATTCTATATAAAATTTATATAAAAATGAATCGGTGTTTGTTTGTTCTGTATAGCAGCCTAAACTACTGGACCGATCTTCTTGAAATTTGCACAGTATGTTCATACCGAAATTTTTGTTATTATCAGTGGGCGTGGCACCTCCCATATATAAATTGGAGTTTTATTAGTTTTTTATAAATTAGCATATTCGGAGTACTGTTGCAGCTAGAGTCTTGAATTTTTGTGAAGGTTCACTAATTATAAGTCTGCACAGTTGTGCCAAAAATGGGCGGTATTGGAATGGCCGAAGTTAAAACCTATTAATGAATATTGCCAGTTCTATGACACCTAGAGTGCTGAAATTTTGTGTAAGTGCATCTACTATCAATATGCGTAGTTGTGCCGAAAATGGACGATATTGGAAAAGTGGGCGTGGCACCTCCCATACGAAGTTAAAACCTATTATTGAATATTGCCAGTTCTATAACACCTAGAGTTCTGAAAATTTATGTTAATAGATCCAGTGTAAATAGTTGTGCAAAGATGGACGGAAAGTGGCCGTGACCCTTCCCATTGTGTGAGTTAATTTATTTGTAACCTGCTTAGACAATATTCAAATTTGAAAGTTGGGGAATTTTTTATTTGAATTTTGTAAAATTACTTTGCTTGTTTTTAGCACAATAGTAAAGAAAGGTTACAAAAAAATAAATATTCATTCGTCAAAAGCCGACTTAAGTCAAGAAAACGGAAATTATATTATATTTTTAGTTTTTGTGTTGTCTGATTAGTGAACAATTTAATTGACTTTCTATGTATTTTGAATGTAGTACATTCGAATTTCAGCTATTCGATTAAGTAAGTTCTTCTTAAGTAGGACTTTTTTGTTTTGGTAATGGAAAGGAGGAGAATCACACTCAACCTGAAATCAATTTGATTTTTGACAATTCTTCCTTTTTTCGCCTTAAACTAAAGTTCTGTTCTTCAATATTTTCCATGGAACATATCCATTTTTTTAGTATCTCAGGGAAGTACCTTTATTATAAGTAGTACATATATTACCGATCACAAGAAAAAACAATAAAAAACCTGATTTTAATTTCCGTCTGTTTTTCTGTCTGGCGAAGCAGGCGGGGGTTCAGCTAGTCGCTCATAAAAATAGAAAATACTAAAAACGAACAATTTGTTTATATTTGTTTAACGCCAGTAATATTCACACCGGCCTTCAACTGTGTTCACTATTACAAAACAATAGAAGCAAAAAAACCGAAATATCAATACGGTCTAATGTATACATGCGTGAATGTGTATATTTAAATAATTGACATCTGGATGTTTACATTTACAGCAATTAATAATGTCCGTATGTTTATATGCCGGAGGCTTTGCTAAACATCATCTGTGTTTAATAAACACACTCTATGGATGTGAATGTGGATGTAATACGTGATTTTGTCCTTTTGATAACATTTCGTTTAGTTTCGTTTTGTTTGATAGTTTAATCTCTTGACATTAATAATTTATATTTGTGTTATTTAATTAATGGAAAGTAAGCAAGACTATTGAAATGTAAACCCACACTTACCTCTTTCAATTAAATGGAATCTGAAAAGACAAATGCAATGCAATATTCATGAATAAATGTTCGTCTGAAGAAGAATTTAAAATATATACATATGTGTGTGTGTAGTTTTGTTAAAGTTCGAATGAATTTAAATGAGTTGAGACAATTTGTATTTCTGTTTAAGTGAGGCCACAGCAAAATACAACATACGGGTGCAGAACTAAAACTAGCCGACCTGAAGGAAAAACACAGAAATACACTTCTCGGTAATCGTTTTGTATTCTCTTCAGTTTAGCTTGTCCTTCAAATGCACGACCACAATGACCAACAAATATATCTCCTGAAGAAAAAATTGCATTTATAGAGGTCCATAATGCAAGTGATATCCCACTCTTAGAGGTAAACAAGTAAAATATCCTACTTATAGAGGAAAACCACCAATTTTAAATTCGAACTACCGATTACTTTGACTTTGAAAGGTAGTAGGTAGGTTCATGTGTAACATTTGCAAAATGGTTCGCTATCCACTCGAACAAAATTGGAAAATATTACAAACTTACTTCCAAAGTAGTGAGTATTTAACGCAAACTGTATTAAATTCATGTGGAGAGATAAGTCTTCAGTAGGGTTTGGGGTCCGGGAATTCCCGAATTTTCAATTTCCCGTAATTTCCCATAATGAGTATTTGTTTATATTATATTACTACAAACAAAACTTTTTAAATTCGCTAAATAGTCATTTTATGCGAAACCCAGCTAGGGGGATAACAACTTTTTGTGAGGCTATTTGCAGGATCTTTATTGTGAAATGAAAATATCATGCCGACAATACTATGGCTTACATAATGTAAATTTTCTTGTTTTCCTAGAAGAATCGAGGTGAATATCTTCTTCAAGAACAATTTACTTTACATATGTAGCCAGAAAGAAATGGTCTAAAAATAGCCATACAATAAATATTGTTCGCCTGGAAACTTTCAAGAGAAATCTAATAGGAATATAAATATATGCTACGATGTATTTAAATGGCCCTTTGTAAGAATTAATGACTGGACTATTTCAATATTTTTATTTTTATGAATTTATTAAATTAATATTAATTTTTTATGTTTCTATTGTTTTTACAGTTTAGAATATTCCCCCCTGTTTCTATAAAATATTTTTGTCTGAATATTCTAAATGCGTCATAACATTCTCCGTCATATGAGTTATTTGTTTCCTTAATCGTTTTCAACTTTGAATCTAGTGTAGGTGTCAGTCACTTCTACCTGCGATATAAATGTCCAATTCTGACGATTAGTCTACAACTTTTCAAGTTTATAATGAGAAAATGTAATTTATAATCGGAATATGTAAGTTCACGATGAGATGTAAATTCATATTGAGAAATATATAGATTCATAATAAAAACATACAAATTGATAATGAGATATATAAATACAAAATGAGAAAATCCAAATTGATAATGAAAAAATATAAATTCTTATTCAGGAATATATATTCATAAAATATAAATTCATAATCAGGAACTCTAAAATGTATAATCGTACGTAAATGTACGTTTTTCTATGTATATTTTCGTAGAAACACATATTTTATCAATGTTCTCATTATAAATTAACATTTTCTCAATATGATTTTATATTTTCTCATTATGAATTCATATTTTAAGAATATGAAAACGTATTTCCTGATTATGACTTTGTATTTTCTGATTACAAACTTGTATATTTCATTATGAATTAAATTTTTCTCAATGAATTATGATTTATATATCTCATTATGAATTAACATGTTCCTATTATAAATTTACATTACCCATTATGAATTTATATGTCCCTAATATGAATTTACATTTCTCAATATAAATTTGTATGTTCCGAATGTAATCTTGAAAAGGTGTTGAGTAAAATATTTGTAAAATGTAAAATATTTGTAAAATGAAAAATAATTTGTAAATTATTTTGACAATAACATTCGTTTTTAATTTGTAATATGACAGTATTGAAAAAACACACCAGTTCTTAAATGTTGATATTATAAACCATATTGAACATACCTATAAATAAATTACTTTTTCCCGGGAATTCCCTGGATTCCCGGGAATGAAATTTGTCATTCCAATTTTTCCGGGAAATGAAAAAAGTCAGGGAAACCCCAATGCTCCTTTTTTGTCGATGACATTTTCTTTTTCCGGTCTTTTTTAATTTATTTTCTGACTTAAAGTCTGAAGATGGTCGTCACCGACCAAAAAACATGGTACAGATAAAGAGCAACCAAGTAATACATATCATATTCCATAAAATATAATACGGTTATACGGAGATAGGACAATATTCCGGTTCAAATCAACTACTAAATATATTTCGAATATCCCCACAAAATCTTCGAAATATTTTAAGTAATTCCCATAAAAATCATTTATCTTCATTTTCCTTCTTTGTCCTTTTGAGCAGCATAATCGCCATGGTTGGGGACAAATTCCAACATTTGGCAAGCCTGAGTTTCCTTAGTCTATCCATGCTCATATTCTGATTTTTCACATTATTGATGTTGTTGTTAGTGACCATAGACAATTTTTCGAGACCCTAATAAACCTCGTACGGCAAAATTTGTTATAGATATATTTAATATTAATCAATATATATTTAATCAAGTCTAGTCTTTTTATCGCAGTGTTTGATGAACCCGACATTGAAAAAACCAAACTATATATTAATTTACTCACAAATTCTTTTCTGAATTATTTTTCTAAAATGCAACGCACCACTTCACACAACTTTTCGGATTTTGATATTATTTGGTTTCCTCGTTTTCTAGTTCGGATGTCATCAAATGACACATTTCATTCTGATCTGACTTTATGCTCAAGGTTCTAAGCCGATCCTTTTTTCGTTTTTGATTCATCATTATTTGTATACCCTCCACCTCCAGGATGGGGGTATACTAACATTGTCATTCCGTTTGTAACACCTTGAAATATCGACCTGAGACCCTATAAAGTATATATATTCTTGATCATCATAAAATTCTAAGACGATCTAGCCATGTCCGTCCGTCCGTCTGTCCGTCTGTTGAAAGCACGCTAGCATCTAACCGAAAGGAGGTAGAAGGTATGGTGCAAAAACGTGCACCATAAAGTGATTCTTATTTGTAGGGGGAGAAATGGGGCAAAAAGGGGTAAAAATGGTACATATTAAACGACAACAGCTAGAAACACGAAACTCGATGTGTACATTCCTCTAATTGAGTAGATACATAATATAAAAGTATTTTTCCAAATTCGTACTTTTAAGGGGTAAATTCCCATTTATCCCAGAGGGATAAAAATGGTACCAACCAAAACGGCTGTACCTAGAATAATGAAATTCGGTGTATACAATACTCTGATTGCATAGACAAGTAAAATAGACGGATTTTTTAAAATTCGTACTTTTGGGGGTTAAAATGATAAAGGGGATAAAAATAGTACCAATCAAATGACCGCAGCTAGAGTCATGAAATTCGGAGCATGCATTCCTTTGACTACGTAGACATGAAACATAAAAGGTTTTTTCCAAATTCGTACTTTCAAGGGATACAATGGGTACGGAGGGATAAAAATGGTACCAACCACCTGGAATAATGAAATTCGGTGTATACATTCCTCTGATTGCGTAGATCAAATAATCAAATGACCGCAGCTAGAGTCATGAAATTCGGAGTATACATTCCTCTGACTGCGTAGACACGGAAAAAAGACGAATTTTTCGAAATTCGTACTTTTTGGTGTTAAAATGGAAAAAGGGGATACAAATAGTACCAAGCAAATTACCGCAGCTAGAGTCATGCAATTCGGAGTATAAATTGCTCTGACTGCGTAGACACGAAAATAAGCGGATTTTTCGAAATTCGTACTTTCAAGGGATACAATGGTACAGAGGGATAAAAAATAGTACCAACATAACGACTACAGCTAGAATGATGAAATTATAATTGCGTAGAAACGTCAAGGGAGTAAAAATGGTACCAACCAAATGGGCGCAGCTGGAATCATGGAATTCGGTGTATACATCGAATTCCATGTACTTTTTCTTTTACGACAAACATTTGTTTAATCATGAAGTTAGGTTATTTTGCACTATGTACGTCTGATAATGGATTTTCAAAACTTGTACTTTTGGAATTAAAATAGAATGGAAATACAACCAACTGTAGGACCCACCATCTACCAATATTTATGGTATTTGAGCGTTTTGAAAATATAAATATAAGAATATTTACTTTTTGATTTGAAATAAATAATGGTTTGAAATAATTAAAATATTATATTTATTTATAAAATTATTTTTTCAATATTTGTAGTTGTTTTGGTTTGGCTATATTAAAAAAATTATATTTTCCTGGAATATTACTGCACTTCTCCAAAAACCGACAACCTCTGTGGAATGCAAGCCATGGTGAAAGGTATATAAAGTTCGGCCCGGCCGAACTTAACGCCATTTTTACTTGTTTTCTTTAAATTTTGTTGAAACATGCAATAGATAAAACTAAATTTGAAGATAATAGGGCTCTTTTTCTTTAAGACTGGATAACTAAGCTGTGATAACAAAAACCTAAATAAAAGGTTAAAATTTCACTTAAAATAGAAAGACTTTAAGATTTTCGCCAACAGCAATGTCAAATTAAAACATATAATTTAAAATAACTTAATTAATTTAATAACTAATTAATTAATTATCCTGACTTAGCCAGGATAATTATCGAGTGTCGAAAATAACTATTTATTAATGTTTTCGTTATCACAGCTTGTTATCCCGGCTTGAAAAAAACAGCCTTGAGTTATCTAGCGATCTGTGTCACTTAGTATGAAAGTGGTTGAAGTGAAGTCATTAGATTGTTAAGATATTTTCATATTTGCTCAACTTATATTTTCATATTTTTTAATAATAAAACTTGATTTAAATGATTAAAATTAATTTTAGAAGAGGTCGAAATTGTATCAAACTTTTCAAAAATTGAAATTTGTATTTAAAAGAATAGAAAGGCAAACACAAATGTATTTTCTTTTATGAATAAATTAAAAATTTAAACGTAGATTTTATAAACATTGTTTTAATATTTTTTTTGTCAATAGATTTCAATTATAAAATTCAATAATTTTTCAAGAAAATAATATCAATATTTTTCATTTAATTTCAATATTTATTTTGTAATTTTTATACACTCCACGAGAGTATTATGTCTTTGTGCATTTGTTTGTAACACCCAAAAGAAACGAGATAGACCCATTGTTAATTATACCGATCGACTTAGAATCACTTTTTGAGTCGATTTAACGATGTCCGTCCGCCCAACTTTTCTTGTAATCACGACACAGGTCGAAATTGTAGACAGAACCAAATGAAACTTTGCACAACGAAGTTTTTCGGAATAAGGACGAACGCTATTTAATTTGAAGAAAATCGTTTCAGAATTATATATAGCCCCAATACGACGTTCACTCCGGATTTGACTCTTTTCACTCTAGATACCACATATTTTAACAGATTTTCTTCAAAAATTGGCAAAACATCTTATATTTGAACTAGAAACACCTGTGGTAAAAATGTGTTAGATCGGTTCAGATTTATGTATAGTTCCCATACAAATTTCCCTCCCGATTTGACTTTTTCCGCTCGAAAAACCACACATTATATCAGATTGTCTTCAGATTTGGTCAAAGATCTTATATTTGAAGTAAGAACACCTATGGTGAAAATAGGTCAGATCGGTTAAGATTTATATATATTTATATAGAAACATAAAGAGTGATTTTTTTGAGGTTAGGATTTTCATGCATTAGTATTTGACAGATCACGTCGGATTTCAGACATGGTGTCAAAGAGAAAGATGCTCAGTATGCTTTGACATTTCATCATGAATCGTCTTACAAACGAACAACGCTTGCAAATTATTGAATTTTATTATCAAAATGCGTGCTCTGTTAAGAAAGTTCATTGCGCGCTTCCATTTTATGGTCAGTTTAATCGACCCACTGAAGCGGCTATTCGGGCTATTGTGACTAAATTTCGCACCAAATTTACATTGTTGGACATTAAACCACCAACACGCTTACGTAGAGTGCGAACTGAAGAAAATATCGCAGCTGTATCGGCCAGTGTTAATGATGACCACCAATTTTCGATTCGTCGCCGTTCGCACCAATTGGGTCTCTGTTACTCAAAAACGTGGAAATGCCAAAATTGGACTAAGCGGATGGACCACCTAAGACGCAGCCGCGGTCAACATTTAAATGAAATTATCTTCAAAAAGTAAATGTCATGGACCAATCTAACGTTTCAAATAAAGAACCGATGAGATTTTGCAAATTTTATGCGTTTTTTTTTTAAAAAAAGTTATCAAGCTCTTAAAAAATCACCCTTTATTTTAACAGATCCTCGTCAAATTAGGCGAAATATCTTATATTTGTTCTATAAACAGCCATGGCGCAAATTGGTCACATCGGTTCAGATTTATATATAGCTCTCACACAAATTTCACTCCCGATTTCACTTTTTCGACTCTATGAACCACATATTTTAACATATCTTCTTCAAATCTTTCAAGATATCTCATATTTCAACTGGAAACACTCATGGTGAAATTGGGTCATCGGTTCAGATTTAGATATAGCTCCCATACAAATTTGGGTCATCAGTTCAGATTTAGCTCCCATACAAATATCGCCCCAAAAAAATCCCATACAAATTGCGGATAGACTTTTTCCGCACCAGAAAGCATAAATTCTCACAAAATATAAAAATACAAAATACAAAATATAAATATTTCCGACTTGACAAATTGGATCAGGTAATATTAGCCTATGATTAGGAAACATACAAAAATTCTTCCCGTTTTCACTTTTTTACCGAGTTGAATTGTATTCAGATAGAAAGTTGAGTGTATCATATAGTCGGCCCCGCCCGACTTTAGCCTTTCCTTACTTGTTTTATTTTCAAAAAGATCAATTTCATTTAAATAAAAATAAATTTAAATATTTTACTAGTAGTTTTTAGTTTTTAATATTTATTTAGAAAATATATCAAATTGTTTTTATTAATTTTTATTTTATTTTTTTAATCTCTTCTCAAAACTTAAAAACCGTTAAAATGTTTCATTAAAGATTCTTCAAAACAAGGGTTATTGAATCACACTATTTTTTAATTAATTTTAATTTTCATTCGGAAAATTAGTAGTTCTAAGTTTTCAATATTTATTTAGAAAATATATAAAATTATTTTTATTAGTTTTTATTTTATTTTTTTCCAATCTCTTCTCAAAACTTAAAAACCTTTAAAATGTTTCATTATAGATTCTTCTTTATTGAATCACACTATTTTTTTCTTTCAATTTTATTGCATAATTTTATTTACCATTCTTGGAACCCAACCACTTTTCTTGCTAGAAAATAAATTATTTCAGATCGTTTTCCAAACACCAACATCAGCCAAGC